>OMKZ01017931.1:0-43986 GCA_900302535.1 Neoniphon sammara | reverse complement strand
TACAAAAAGATTTAATGCAGCACTGAGTGGGTGCAGGGTGAGACGATACCATGTGTTGATCTGTTATTTAGCATGTGGCAGTATTTACTGCAGCAATGAAGCATGTAGCACACGGCCAAAAACTGTTATAGTCTGACAGAATATGAGACATAACACTGAAATCAGTTTGCAGTATACAGTGCACACACCAGAATAAGAAATTAACATTTTATCTTACAGTTTTTGCACCCTTAATCTGAATTTTCGGGAAATCTTGGTCCTTTTTGGGGGCAGTTTGTAACTTATTAAAGAATACATGTGCATTGCATATTTAAACACTTAATTTGTATCGCTAAGATTCAGTCTATTTTGAATCTATACATCCCTCACTTTTACCTGCAGATTGAAATTGGTGACAGGCCTTACAGAAGTGGATGTTGCCATTTTCTGCACTTTCTCCCAACCAGTTTATCTTATGCCTCTTGCAACTGGCATAAGATTATAGAGGGTTTTTTTTATGATATTGGTTGTTTTATTTTGTATTGAAGCATTGGTTTGTGTGGAGTTGGCATTTTCTCCTACTGCTGCTTGCATGATGCCAGCATTATCTACTGCTTCAGGCTGCTTACTTAATTGTGTGATCAAAAACTGCTCGGTTTCTCACCCAGAATGCATTGGAAAAATATCCCGTTCAGAGGCTCCCAAAAATCCCTAACACTGGGACAGCAGTCAGGATATTGATGTGTGTCAATATGAATATCTAATCATGAGTTTGCCAGATTTGACACACTGCAATTTGTGACAACTATTAAGTCTATAACATGCTAGGCTACAATATCTTCTCCTCTTCTCCAGGCATGCGGGCATCGTTATGTGAAGATCGTCCAAGGTGGCACAGAGGAACAGCGGCGCATGGTGGGGAAGTGCTTTGTTAGAGGCAACGACTTGACCTTTGACCCCAATGATGAGTGGCAGGCCCATAGCTATGAGGTCTGCAACCCCAACTTTGGCATGGAGCTAGAGGGAATATGCAACATGGGCATCTCAGGCGGCATGACCGACACTGACGTCTACATGGGCTCTACGGGCAGCTATGTGTGGCAAGGTGGGCAGTGATCCCTTATGCTCAGTACAAAGAGGTGTACGGGTTGGGGAGCTCAAACCGCCAAAATGTTATGTGTGAAAAACTCTCAACAGCAACAGCTCCTCCCAAAAACAATAACAGAGATACCCATCATAATCCTCATAATCTTCTGGTTTGCTGGGAACTATTTCTTGCTGAATAACACCTCCAAACCATATGTATCCATCTCCCATGAGTAATATATCTGTCCGCCCCAAATTTGGGGTGGACAGATATAGCGTGCTGATGTTCTTCGGCAGGAAGTTTCAGATTGATATGTTGTACTAGCGATAGGTGGGAAAATATATTGTTTTTGTATTTTGGGTGGACTATTCCTTTAAAGTTGAAACAAGTGTGTTTTGTGAAATAACGGGCAGGTTTCAGTCTTTGAGCTCTGTCCAAGGCTACAGCCCTAGTGTTTGTCTGGCTCCAGGATTATTCTGTGTCTGGGAAAGCTGAACATTGTGTATGAAACAAATTATAACGTTGTGTGGCTGTATCTTTTTTTTTCTTTTTTTTTTTTTTTTTTACAGGCAATGTCCATGTAACATGGAGAGACCCGGATCCAGGAAATGCCTGGGACTCCAATGTCAAAGACTTTGGCCAGCTGAACAAAAGATACAGTTATATGGGTAACTGTCTGTTTCTACATCATATAAATTGTAAAATCACTGGGAAACATGTCAAGGTGCAGATGTTCATCCATTCTGACAATCCATGCTGCCTCCTTTGCTGTTAAACTGTTTTCATCCTCAACAAACTTCCCCCTCAGCCAGATAAACATCTCGCTGACCTCTCATGAACTCAAAGAGAGACAAAAAGATGAACATACATGGCTATCTTTACAGTGACACTCAATTTAAAACAGTGTCCGCTGTATCACAAGAAATCTCCTTTCCGCTGGTGTGTTAGATCCAGCTGTCTGCATACCACTACCATAAACGGCCTGTATTGCTTTTACAGTGTTTAGATGACAATTTAACTTTGGGTCTGTTATGCTGGGTGCTACAGGTTATTCAGTCCTGGAAGACAGGAGGCTGCTGAGCCACGATGACTACACGGTGGTGACGGGGTCTCCCAGGGACGAGTCCAAGGGCTCCGTGACGCTGGGGAGGAAGGATGACAGCAGCATCGTGCCAGTGCTCGTCATCCCCGGGGAACAAGTGGGCTCGTACTTCGGGAACAGCCTGGCCGTCACCGACCTCAACAACGACGGGTATGTGCCCACATCTTAGGGATTTCCCATTCCAGAGAGGGTCTGTGCACCAGATGCAGAGTGTCATCACAGCAAATTGAACCCTGAAAACATTAAATTGAAAACAGTCACACTCACAGAAATGGTCCGTCTTTAGCTTTCTTTTCCTCATATAATACATTTGTAATGTAAGAAAATGTTCTCCCATCACCACCTTTTGCCTATACCAATTGTAGTTAAATAAAACATTTGCAGTTGCACATTTACAAATTGAAAAACTCTGATTTACTAATCTACTAATTTACTAATAGGCAAAAAAAGCTCAAAAGCTATGCGTTTTCAACCTAATTCATAGTGGTAGGGCTAGTTTTTTTTTGTTTCTATATTGATATATGTTAAGATACTGTTTATGTATGTATAAAAATCGAATGTTTATTCCATTGAACCAAATGCCAATTTGATGCCAAACAAACCTTAATTCTTCAAATGCTTTTCCCACCATGCCTCATTTTGTCTGTTTGTCAATAATAGCTATCATTAGCTTGATATCATAAATTTAGACAAAAGAAATGTGTCACAATATCCCAATATCACTATATTGTCATAATACAATTTACATTAATTTGATTGTGTGATGTTTCTTTAGGTCCAAAATTACACCAACTTCTTTGCCTTAGTTTGCGATTTGGCCTCACAATTGCACAGTGAGAGAAATCGATGTACCTGTATTGTTTCTTTGCAGGTGACAATAGGTTCCCCTTAGATCTTGGCCTGTACTGTAACTGTATCTTATGCTCTTGAACTGGGAGCCGCCTCATGCTTGAATGCTCTGCAGCTATGATCCATCCTGTTATGTGGGGAATGCGTGACAGTGATGTATGCATGAGCGGAGATGAGAGGAGTGAAGCTGTCCTTTCAGCAGGCCAGATAAGGTGTTCGTCATGACATCATGGCGGAGGCATGTCTGTTTCCCTTTAACGCATGAATGAAACCTTGATGGGCATTCGTCTGCATGTTAAATATAGACGGCACCATCATCTGAAAGTACACTAAAAAACATCTTTTAAGGATCTGTAAGAAATAGTTTCATCACTGATACAAAAAATGTAACAAACAGTACACAGTTGAGGTATTATGAGTGATATTCAAGCATATTTACAAGGATGTTCTATGTCTTTGTGTGTGTGTATGTGTGTGTGTGTGTTCTCTTGTTCAGCTGGAACGACCTGATCGTGGGCGCCCCGTTTTACTTTGACCGTATGAAGGATCATGGAGGAGCAGCGTATGTCTTCATGAATGAGAACGGATCTTTTCAGAAGACCGCCAGCTTGGTGCTGAAGGGTCCCATGGCCTCCGCGTTCGGCTTTGCTCTGGCCGCCATTGGTGACGTCAACCAAGATGGATTCCAAGGTACGGCTGAATGCAGCATTTATTCCTCCATACCTGACTTATATAGACTCTTTTTACTGCACAAATGTGTGAAGGATTCACATTAGGTTGGAGATATGTGAGTTTAGTGCATTTCCCTGTGAAGACTTGATATGATTGCAGTTCATTCACTATGAGCCTTTTTTCACTCTTGCCTGCTCTGTAAACCCAGAAACATAATGCAAAGTGTTGCATTCGTCTAACAAAATACACAAATTTCATTATTTGAGAAATACTTAAAAAACCGATCACTGCAGGCATTTCACCAGTCATTATTTGGTACTCTTCTGCCACCCAGAGGACAAATGCATCCATTACACAGAGTCCCTTTTGCAATTTCTTTTTCTTTTTTTCTCTGCATTTATTTGTCTTGAATTAACTTATTCCATTGTTAATGTATGCAGACATTGCAGTTGGTGCCCCATTCCATGAAACAGGAAAAGTCTACATATGGATGGGAAGTAAGAAGGGAATCTCAGAGGAACCTAGTCAGGTAACTTTTGCTTTGATGGATGCAAATCACTGGAAGACTTCAGATTCATTGTGGTGTTGATCTTCCATGTCTTTGTCGCCCTCTGTAGGTGATTGAGGGTAAAGCAGTGGGTAATGGAGGTTTCCGCACCTTCGGCTATTCCATTAATGGAGGGATGGACATGGATGACAACAAATACCCCGACATCCTAGTTGGCTCCTTGGATGACCGCATTGCCCTGCTCAGGTAGAAGCAACAGCAAGGGTGGATTCATTGCATGGCCAGGAATAATGCATGCATTGTCAGATGAAAACCGTGTAACTGCAATTCTGGTGATTTTCATCTTTAACTTAAATTGAAGGATGGTTCCTCTGTGGGTTGAGGAAGTTCTAGAAATCTTGGGGTTATGATTATCTGTCAGAGCTTCTTGGATAAAGTAAAAAATTTCATTGTGGTCAATCTAAAACAGAAGTGAAAAGTTCATTTATTAGATGATTAAACTATACATGTACCCTTGATTCCCTTTTTCATTTTCCTTGTTTTCAGGGCACGGCCGGTCGTTCACGTGTCTAAGAACTTCACTGTCGAGCCAAAGATTGTCGACCCAAATCAGTGTCCTCCTGGAAATAAACCATGGTGAGAAACGTCTCATCTGAATATCTGAAACTGGATCATTAAACTTTATTCTAATATGCCAAACCATGTCCAGTTTGCTCACTTTTCTTTGAATTTCACAGCATCACAGTGAGGGTGTGCTTTTCCTACACACTAAGCAATGGCAACAAAGACTTCAAGAAAAATATCAGTAAGTAGGCCTCCTTTAAATAAACTAATGTTTCTGTGAAGAGCCATGTCATGTGTAAAGCCTGTGTGCTCGCTTTTCAAAACAAACTTGGATGGATCTGGACATGAAAGCTTCAAATAGCCAGAACTGAACAGAGTCACTTACAGTAATATTCTGTAATGTACTGCATGTGTTCCCATTTTCCAAAGCTGTGAAGTACACAGTGGTAGCAGACATGGAGAGGAGAAGGGGCTCTCGTGTTCGTTTCATGTCCAACAGTGATGACACGTACACCGGCCTGATCAACTTGCCCTCTCCCAAATCTAAGTGTCAAGTACTGGACCTGACTGTGGTGGTAAGGTCACAATTGAGACATGGTGTGTTCATGTGTATGCATGCATTTTAATGGCTGTGTGTCTGCATACTTTTTTTTTTTTTAAATGAGCAATCAGCATGAACACATACTTACTACATAAACATTTAATTTGAAAAGCATGGTGTTGTTACCTAACAGCCATGCAGCAATGCTTCATCAGAATGAAATAAGAGTCTTGGGTGATTCTACAGACACCTGTGAGGGACAAACTGGAAGCAGTGGTCTTTTCCCTCAACATGTCCCTGAATGAGCAGAAACAGAAATCCAGGCGCTCCCTGCAGAATCTGGACTCCTTCCCAATCCTCAGCCAGAAGCAGAAACTCACCCAAAGAGCTGAGGTATGGAGCAATGCATGCTGCATGCATTTATTTTTACTATGTACACAAAAAATCTCCATCTTAACAAGTCATTTAGTCTCATATTCAGTCTTAAAAATCTTGTTTTTCTAAAAACCATTGAAAAAATCTGCCAGTAGGATGAGATAATTCCACTTGTTTCCAGTGCTCATCGACTTGTTTCCAATTCTGCCTTGTTACAACATGCTTATACTTGTTCCCAGAAAGCGTCCTGTGAAAATACACTGGAAACAAGTTGATTATCTCATCCCGCTGGCAGATTTTTCACTTTTCTTTAAGAAAAAACAGATTATGACTAAATTTGAAACTGAACAACATGCTAAGATGGATATTTTCTGCAGTGCATAGATAGTGTAGCACATGTGCATATAAGCCCCCTGTAAGGCTTGACATGATATTATGTGGCATTTTCCTTTTGATCGTTTCCCTGCAGATTAATTTCCAGAAGGAGTGTGGATCAGACAACAAATGTACCAGTAACCTGCAGCTGACAGCTAAGTTTGCCAATGACAGGGAAAAGCCATATCCCAGGTGAAATGAAACTCCCAGCATGACTAAGTGATTGTTAAGTCATCGCTTTTAAGGTTCAGCCAATAAGGGCTTTTAAAGGCCAATAAACTGGCTAGTGCCTTTCCCTTTTCATGCCAAAACATTAACAGTGATCAACTCAAACTCAGATATCTCAAAACAAGACAAAACCTCACATTAGTTGTAAAGCATTGCAACATACATGTGTTTCAAGAAGTGAACAGAAAGGACACTGACTTGGCCTAAGCCCGTTGTTTACATGTATCCAGGCAGGGAAAGCACCAGGTGCTTCAGTACAACAGCAACGTGAAGAAGGTGATGCTGATGGTGGAGGTGACCAACCTCCTCGCCCCAGGCAAGCTGGCTGAAGACGCCCACCAGGCCATGCTCAACATCACCATCCCCGACACCCTGAGGTACTCGGGCGTCAGGTCCAAGGTACGTCCACTGGAGGGCAGCAGAGGACAGCTCGGGGGGAAATGAGGGGTGTAAAAAAGGTCCATCTTACGAATTTTGTGTCATACCTCGTATTAAAATGTCATTCAGTAATAGTAGAAAGCAGCAGTTGGTTAAATAAGTTTACGTTCAAGTTTATTTAGAGCCCCTAAATCATTGTTACAGTCTCAAATGGCTTTTCAGGCCCATAGTTTACAGAGGATATATTTTTTTTTCGATAAACTAATTATCTTATAATTATCTTATAAGAATACACTTTATTATATGCCATCATTCTTAAATAAGTACAAAATACAAATGAGTAAAAGCACACAAGTAAGTACATGCAGTCAATGGATAAATGTGCAAAATGCTACAAAAGAAGCAAACAAATAATGTAAAATGAGAAACTTTTAAAAGCTAGACTAAAAAGTTTTAATGTGACCTTAAAAGAGGATGCATTAGTATTTTTAGGCTGTTGGTTCCAAGTTTAGACAGTTTGGGAGTGACGGCATGATCACCTCTTCATCATAAATCAAGACTTTGGGCCAGTCAAAAACATCTTGTCCGCAAATTCTGAAATATATGCTGTATGAGTCAGGGTATTTAATGTTTTGAAGATAATCAATAAAATTTTGAAATCAGTTCTACAACTAACTGGATGCCACTGCTAGGAGAGTAAAATTAGACGAAGGCAATCTCCTCTTTTAGCTCTAGTTAAGAGCTTGGCTGTATCTCAGTTTTCCTCCATGACTTTTCCTACACCCACTTTGTGTGCAAAACAATGTCGTTAGATTGTCAAAATCAGACCATAAAATAGTAATTATGAATATTTTTACATTTGCCCTTCTCAGCTGACAGCTTGTTGGCTTCCTCTGACATCCTCAGAATCTGCAGAACGTTCTCATGTTAGAGCAGTGGAAAAAAATGCCAGTGAGGGAAATAATTTCTCTTTGTTTTTCAGTGCAGTTTCACTTGATAAAAGAGTCCACTTGAACTGTGTCACACTATCTTGAAATAAATTAGTCACTCCACGAGGATATTATTAGTGTTGAATCAAGTGTAAGCAATTCAAAACACTTGAGACAAGTTGATTCGCTTAGAAAACAAGTAAATTCTTCTCACCTCAGAGATTTCGCTTATATTAATAAAATGAAAATGTTTATATTCAGTACTTGTTGGGTGTTTTTTTTGTGCAGTACGTCTGTGTTGATTGTTTGGACTGATGAATTCAATCTCTCTTTTTACTGTTTTAATATGCTGACGTCTATAGGATCATGATGTGGAGTGCCATCTTGAAGGCACGGTGATTTGTGAGCTGGGAAATCCAATGAAGAGCAATGAAAGGGTGAGTTTGAAAAGCGCTTTGTCAGGCCATTGATTTGGCATTATGGACTTTGCCTGTGCTGAGGTGTTGGTTTTGTGGTTCATCTCTGTCTCTTTCTGTCACTATCAGGTCGCTCTGCAGCTCATCTTTGAGACCACAGGGATTAATCTGTACACAGAGGAGATTGAGTCCTACCTGCTGCTGTCTACGTAAGAGTTTTAAACAGGGATAGATGAATAGTTGACTAATCAGTCAACAGCCGACTATTTGACTTTTTCTTTTTTTTGTTCATTCATCTAAAATATGTTATTCGAATGAAATTGTAAAGCAGACTGAGGCTGCAGGTCTGTGTTCAACACGAGCCAGAAACAAACCAGAAATGTCTTTTACATTCTTTCTTTTCTTTAAAACAAAACCAATTGAGCATTTATTATAAAGATGTCACGAGACTTGCGCAGCGCATTTGAAATACAGGCCTTTTTTGAGACTGACGAGTCATGCAAACCTTTGACGTTTGCATGTATTTCTTCTACATCTGAGGGTTAACATGAAAATGACTTGTCTAATTTTAATTTAATTTCCTTCCACATTTGTCTCTCTTTGAGATTTGTTTTTATATAGTTTAGCAACTGTTCAACTGATACTTTATTAAAAGCATTAACTTTATACTTAAGTATCATGCGTTTTTGTTTTTAGACAAAATATTATTAATACATTTACATTTCATAAGCAATTTTCTGTAGTAGTAGTAGTAGTAGCAGTATATATTTTTCAGCTGTTGTTGCCCTACACTGATTGATCCCCACTGTTGTGATATGTTCTTATTTCTTCAGTCTTAGTGAGCAGAATGACCTGAATCCTGTGCCTGTGGTCCTGCTGATCGAGAACACCATCCTCACATCCTTCGCCATGTGAGCGCAGTTTTAAATAAACTATCAGCACCAGACGACATCCACATAAAGAGCGCATAAACGGAACATTACATATATTTAGTGCAGCTCTGTTTATCTCTGTCTTTTCCTACACGCTGTCCCTGTGCAGAGACAAGCCTGTGGTGCAGACCTACTTCAGTGGGGCTGTGATGGGCGAGTCGGCCATGGTCAACACCAGTGACGTTGGCAGTCTGGTGGAGTACACCTTCAGCGTGAGTCACCCCCACCACGCAGACTATATTAGACCTCCAGGACTGTATATTGCATGTGTGCATGCTGCTTTCCCACGTTTCTCTCATCCCCACCCTGTCATTGAAAGCAACCAGTCTATTCTTGGGAATTTTAATATTGCATGTAGAGAGGATGATTACGTGAGCCGTGCCTTGTGGTGTCGGCATGACTGGGGGTGGACACTATTTAAAACAACAAAATCACAGATATAGCTCACAGACTAACCCTCAGTGTCAGTTCACACCCAAACATGCAATGCCTTTGTAGTCGCCCACTCAATGTAGATGCCCACTTCCTTTCTGAACATGCTGCCTTTTCTTCACCACTAGGTGGCGATTTTGGGGCAGCCTCTGGGGGACATGGGGACCCTTGCTGTGGAGTTTGAGTGGCCCTTTGAGGTAACCAACGGCAAGTGGCTGCTTTACCTGACAGAGATCGTCTACAAGGGGACGTCAGAGACACACTGTGTCCCTCCAGGAGACATCGTCAACCTGCTGAACCTCACTGTAAGGCTCTTCTCAAGCTGCTGAGTTCAGTGAACAAGAGTCTGGCTCTCTGTCTCATCTTTGTCTCTCTCTACTGTACTTTTCTCCTACTCTCAACTATCCAGTAAAGCAGAAATGCCAAAAATGAATTTTAAAGAATGCAATGCCACGGTTCATCAGAGTTAGAACAGGTTTTGTCTGTGGCGTGTCTAGCTTTGGTTTCATTGCACCGTGGCTGTTTGCCTCACATTGACAGCTCACTTCAGGCTGCACATGCAGCAAATGTTTGACATCCCAAAACACCCAAAACATCACTCAAAAGTCCATTCCAGGAAAACTAGAAGATTTAGGAATGTACACACAAGGTCAAAAACAGACTGTTGATGCATTATATATCCAAGTTTATTCATTATTTTAAATTCAAAATGGAATAAAACATCTGCCATATAATAACTTACAGTTGAATTTACTGCCCAGACATGATGGCAAATGTTCAAGTTCTAGTTTATCTATAATATATCACTGTTTACAATCTCAAAGGGCCTTACAGGTCCACAGTTCATAGAAAACAAAAATTACACCTTGCCCTGTGCTGTATTGCACTGAGCTCGTATTTACTTTGATTGCACTGTACACTATATTAAACCAAGTCTGCTTTCTGTCTTGCCACATGTGCTGTAGTTCAGCTGCACTGAGGTCAGTGTGAACTGAATAAAGGTCAGTGGCAGAGTGTGAAAATGGTTTCTCTGCCAAAACCACAGTTACAGAAATAATTCTTGGAAAAAACACAAAACAAAACAAAAAAAAAACGTCAGTGTAGCCACATGCAAACCCTACTTACAGAGCCCAAAATTAACACCATGATGTGTACGACCTATATACAGACAGTGGAAATGACAATGCTATTTTGGGAAGAATTTGTTAATGTATTTATCAAAACCAGTAATTACCACCATCCCGCTGATGTAATGTCTTTCTCTCTCCCTGTGTCTCCTCGGCTTCCCTCTGCTTTTTTCCTTTACTCTCGCTCTCCTCCAGCTGCCAGAGGGCAGGAGTAAGCGCAGCAAACGGCAGATCACGCTGAACGACGCTGATGACGCCGCCCAGGTGCATATCACCGAGCCGCAGGCCGCCATCACGCTGCTCACGCCGCGTAAAGAGACCTACCTGCTGGTGAGGACTGCATCTGCCCTGTCAGGAACTCATGAACAACAAGACAGTTCAATGGAGTTGCACCAGTTTAGCCACTGTGATAAAAAACAGCCTGTACAATATTAAAAATATTCAAAATGCAGCAAAATCATATCCAATTCTGCTATCACATCCCACTGATAACCTCTCAAGAATTGGTATTGACATTTTGCTGATAAATCTAACATATAATTATTAAATCATGACTGCAAATGGTTCCAAAGTTTTAGTTCCTTCTTTTTAGCCAGTTTGCAGTCTGAGATCCTCATGCAGGGCTCTTCTGCATAGTTACTGCATAACTTCAAAAGTCAAGGTTTAAAAGAATACACCACGTTTTTAGACGATTGGCCAGCTGGTGATGAGAACACAGGCACCAAAATCATCCATGTGTTTCCAGTAAATCATCAACTCTGGTTACTTGTAGCTAGCCTGAATTCTACACGGAAATCTCGCAAGCTCATGTTTCACATTTGAACTCTTGAGACTTACCATTTAGCTTTAAAGCTAAATGGGAAGTAATATGAAATGATGAATGGTCAAGTTTGGCAGTTTTATGCAGTAGAGACTCATGAGAGAATCATTTTGCAGTGGATGAATACATGGTTGCTCACCAAAGGTAAACATACATGGCTACATCAGCAAAAGTTCTGATCACTTCCTATCACTAAACCGTAATTCTTCTTACTCACCTGCTTCCTTTGAAAATGCTGTGGTTGTGTGGTATAATGGAGCACCAGAGTGAGTGAACTGCTGAGGACATGTGGATGATGACGTCATCATTTTACAGGAAAGATGCTCAGTCGGCCAATTTCCCACAAATTTGGTGTATTTCTCTAATATTATACCTCCCTTAGGAATGACTAGTCTGAGAAGCTTAGGGTTGCAAAACCAGAATCATCTTTTAACCAACATCTTTAAACTTATTTTTATGGACTTACATTTATCTGATGGGTTTTATTCTGTCGGCTTTTCTGGCATTTTTAGTCCGTTTTTATCCTTTTATCTCTGTTATGATCTGGCTCAGGGAAGTGACATGAATGAAGAAAAATAGAATTAAATAAAACTCACTGTATTAAATACACAAACAAAGGAAAACAAAGAACAAATAATGTGGTGTGGAGGAGCACTTAAAGCACTTAGTAGTGTCATAAAAACTTCTATAACTGTTTTTCAACATTTTACCATAGGCATTTATTAAAAATGCAGATGTAATGCAAATGTTGGTATTTTTTCGCTTGGATAATTGTTTTTGTTTGCCTCTGTGTGATGAAGGAGTGCTCCAAGAGGACGGCACGCTGCGTGACCTTTACCTGCCCGCTGCTCAACATGACGAACTCCGCCAAGATCATCGTCAGGTCCCGCGTCTGGAACAGCACGATGCTGGAGGTCAGAGGTCATCAGATGTAAATAGACTAAAAAAAAAAAACTTGAATCATTTAAAATTAAAATTGGTTTGTGAATTTGGGTATAAGGATACACATTTCAAAGTAATGTTTAAATCCTCATAAAACAGCATGGAACTTTAACACAACAGGAGATTCCCATTCCCTGGTTTCTGTTCTTTAAACCCCTTGAGCTCTTTTTGGATTATTTTTTTGGATTATTTGGAAATTTTCTCAACTTGTCCGTGCGTTCCTGCAGGATTATTCCAACGCTCTGAGGGTGAAAGTGAAGGGTCAAGCCACGCTGAAGCTCATCACAGACAAACCAACCATCAAGATGGACAGCGAGACCAGAGAGGTTGGTGGTGGTACTGATGATGATGATGATGATGATGATGATGATGATGATGATGAAAAATGGTGATAATGACAATTTTACTGGTCTCCATCCCTACCCTAGTTCATATTGGACATAGACCCAGTGCTGGGAGAGGAGACGCCTTATGAGGTCCCACTGTGGATCATCATCCTTGCTGCTGTAGCGGGGATTCTCTTACTAGGAATTATCAGCCTCATACTGTGGAAGGTGAGGAGGATATTACAGCTATTACATCCTTACATGTACACATATTTCTACTGATAAAGTTAATAGCTACTGTATGAATTTTTCCCACATGCTGTATATTTGCTCACACCAAAGATCTTCTGTGTGATTATATGGGCTCTTTTCCACTTTTTCACATCAAGAAACAAGAATGGGAGCAAACGGGAACTGGTGCTAGATCCAGTTATAGTGATCTTATGTGTTTCAGTGGACTTCAGGGAAAATGGTGTTTTAATGGTTGTAGATATGACTGGAAAATGCAACTGACTGTCCACTCCACATCTGTTGTTGTGATCGTCTAGTTTTTACTTATGCTTCAGTTTTTCTATCAATTAATTTATTTATTTATTGAGGTTAAGATCATGCTCATAGCCCAGTTCCCTCAAATGCGGCTGTATTTTCTTATATACCTTCTTGTTAGGGTTAGGACCAAAAAATCAACTGGAACTGGAAATGGATCCTTGGTGAATGGAAAATCCAAATTTCCTGTGTTTTTGGTTGTTTTCACACTTGTAATTGGCTTGCTTTGGTCTAATTTAGACGGTCCAAAATAACCCATCCAGTCATTACTTAGTTGCATTTTGCACATGATCCCATTAGTGTTCACACAGCCCCATGTTAAATGAACCGAAATTTGCACACAAGGTCAAACTTTCATCTATGAAACAGAAATTTTGCTTGATTTTTGCTTTGATTTTCTTTCATTATTAAATTTTGGTCGCGGACAACAGTGTATTGCAACAACAGAGCGGTAATGGAACAATGGAGCAATAACAACAAAGACCTCAGCATTTTCACGTTTCTACAAGCAATGATGAAATACTGTCATCGGCTCACCTCATGGTTACTCCACGTTTGTCCCTGACTCATGTTCACTTGTTTGGTCCGCACAAGGGTTTGAATTCATGTTCCCAAATCTCCAAATGAAACATACTAACAAGTAAACGCACCATGGTTTGATATTAACGGATAAAACAGGGTAGGTGTGAATGGACTCTTAGTGCTTTCACACCTACCACTGCATTGGAAAAGAGCCCTATGCAGGCTGCTGACCTGCTCACCTGAGCAGCATTAGCACATAGAGACTTGTCTGTAGCCTCCATACTGAGCCGCCAGTCTAACCTTCCCCTGCTCCCACTCCTCCTCCTCCTCCTCCTCCTCCACCCCCAGTGTGGCTTCTTCCGGAGGGCCAGCAGGAGGGAGATGTATGAGGCCAAGGCCCAGAAAGCTGAGATGAAGATCCAGCCCTCTGAGACAGAGAGGCTGACTGAGGACTACTGAGACCCCCAGTGGGTCCCCTCTGCAGTGGGGGCCCACCAGCACACACCAGCGGGGGTTTTGGGTAATATATCACCCCTTCAAATTGATATTCATATAATCAATGACAGGGTTAAATGTGGGCTCATTTGTGACTTAACCCTGCAAAAAATCTACATCTTAACAAGTCATTTATTCTCATACTCAGTCTTTAAATTTTGTTTTTTTTTCACTTGTTTCAAGAATTTTTCATGGAACAAGAAATGACATTTTATTCAAGAAACTTCTGGAAACAAATTAGTAAACATTGTAAACAAATGACATTGTCTCATCCCACTGACAGATTTTATTTCCACTTGTTTTAAGACAAGATTTTTAATGCTGAGTATGTGACTAAATGTTTTGTTTAGATTTTTTTGGAGTGAATTTGCTTTGTTACTAATTATGCTTCTTCTATTTCTCTCAGTTTCCTCTAGTTAACTAACATTTCTCCTATTTGCTTCTTAGGCTAAAACTATCCCTTGTGCTGCTGCTTATTGTTTCCACTGTTTGTCCTCACAACCTGATCCTTGTGTTTCTGTCTGTGCTCAGTAGGATTTTGCAGGTCTCTCCTTATCTAACTTGATTTTACCTCCTCAGCCTCTGAATCGTAAAAATTCTTCCCAAGCCTGCACTAACTCCAACTCTCTTGCTGTTTTAAGCACGCCCCTCTTTAATTTCACCTCCCTGTCACCCTCTCCCTCCTAGCTTGGATTCTTCAAGCGAGCCATCTACTACCGGATAATGCCAAAGCACCAGGGGGTGAAGATCCGCAAGGCTGAACGCTATCAGTTCAATCTTGGCTTTCAGCCCGAGGAGCCACAGAAAAAGTACTGGATCACCAACTGGACCGAGATGCAGCATTACTACTACTGAACCTTCTACTCTGAACCCTCAACTCTGTACCTTCACACTGTTTTGACATCGGCCAAACAGAGACAGAAAACTGGTCTTGGTCGAGCCACATGGGCTTTGCAGCACACGGACCAACTTCGGATCGTGCATTCAACTTGGAACTTCATGGTTTGTAAGATTTGTAGTGCATTTCATCGAGTCTTTTTAGTGCAATATACTGAACATTTTTGTTTCAGAGATTGTAATATGTTAAGTATTTTGTATGAATGCAGTGTTGTACATTGGAATCGGGGCTACTTTCAAGTTTGTTGTAAATTGTTTTGCTTCTGTTGCAGATTTTGTGTACTGAATTTGGCCTTTGCATGTGTATTTTTATTTCTTTTTATTCTATTTTCTCCATAATCCACTGAGTTGCTGGTCATTCATCATGTCTATTCTGTCATGTCTGTTTTCTCTCTAATCAGGCGAAAGAATCTTTTGATTATCTTTGTGATTGTAATTGTTCCTCTGGCTCTGTGTCACTTTGTGGTCAGGGGTCATATATGTTATATATGGTTGTTTAACCTGACCGCAGTAGTTTGGGATATCATTTTCGACCTGCGCTTAATAATATGTTGACCACAAGAGTGCCTTATTTGAATGCCAACATCAAAATTTAGCAAACACTAATCAGACTATAGAGCATCCAACAGTTTTGGTCATGGCATTGACTTCATCTGTAAAACTTGACTGTGTATTTGTCAAGCTACATGAAAAAAACAATCTCTCTGATTTCAGGGAATAAATACAGAGCACATTATAGAGGTGCGGAGAGCAGTTGGTGCATAATGGGTTCTCAAAATTCAACTTATGGTCCCCTAAGCACTCCTGCGGGAACTAGCCCATATTTGTTGACGGGATGGCGGGAGTAGACTTGAATCCTCAGTGGCCCTTGTGATTATTTATTACGCTGTTTTATGCGATTACAGTAGAGTATATATATATCTGGATATCCTCAAGAAATCACTTATAGGGAGTCACAACACTGGAATAAATGTATGATGCTGCATCTGTCTGGAGATTTCATGATATCGGTAATCTCCGGTATAGATGTAGTGTAAATTGTAGATAGTGACAAGATATGTTGAATTATGATATTGAAATATGATTCCATGGACTGTTTGAATGAATGCGTATTTCGTTTGCTGCGCTTTGTATTGTCGTACAAGTCATCATGACACTTGGATTGTTTCCAAGCCATCGTGGCCCCCATTGAGGTCAACCTCCAGCACTGAAAATAGACTGGACCGACAGAAGGCAGTCATGAAATGTTCTGTGGCGGGACTGAGTGTTGCGTTACTCCTGCAGCCTCCGTCACCTGAGAGCCCACAGGTATTCTGCGGTGAGACTCTCAAACCTGTGGCCGTTACAGAGGCTCCATTGACTCGAGGAGGGACGGGCTGAAACCGATGCACAAACTCCTCTCTCTGTGGCAGCGGGGTTTTTTGTTGTTGTTTTTTTTTTTTTTTTTACTGTGCAGTTTCAATGTAATTAAACTGTTTGTAAGAAACCTTGTTGGTTAAATTGCTCCCGGATGTTGAGAGGCATTCCATGTTTTCTACAGTTTCCTGAATACACAAATACACAGCCAAAAGAAACGTCATATTTCTTTATTCTAGAAAGGCAAATGATTCAACAAAAATCAAATATTCAAAAAATGCTTACACAATGAAAGACTTTACAAACATTCATTTGAAATATTTCCTCCCTAACATTCAAATATTACAAATAAATTACAAAACTGTAAGGTTCTTTTTGCATAGTCAAAATAATTTGACTTCAAGTGTATACAATAAATATACAAGACTAGGGAGGGAAGCAGACCAAAAAGAAAAGCAAATTTAATCAGATGTATTGTGCAGTGCACAAAAACATTTATGTTCACATTGAGGTTGGTACTGTGCTAGCTACAGTAGGTTAGGCATTCATTCAGCCCCCTTAGCCACCATTCATGACTAGTCTTTTTGCTTGAGCTCCATCGTTGAGGAGGACTTCTCAGGCTTTTTTGACTTCCTGTACTTGTAAGCCAGCAGGATGGTGGACAAAAGGAAGACCACGCCGAGGACCAGCAGCACCCATTGGCCCGCTATGGCAGATGCAGTGCCCACACTCATGCCCAGGAAGTCCGTTTTGGGCGAGCCGCCACCTGTACAGCACACACACACACACACAGCTAAATGAACAACATGCTGGATATTGATATATTTTGTAATAAATAACCATCCCGAAGCATCTGCCAGAAAGTTACTGTTATATTGATGATGCAATGGTGCATAATGATCAAAACCAGCAAGGGGGCTGATCAAGAGACAGACTACTGTATCACTTGCTCTTTCACTATGAAATAATGTAACCTAGGGCTGAACAATATGGTAAAAAATAACACTGCAATTATTTTGACAGATATTGCAATTGCGATTTGAGTCAAAATTTTAGTAGGAATGACAATTTTTGCGTCATAATTTTCATTTTTACAAAAAAAATGAAATGTTGATGTGATTTTTGCTGCAGTTTGCACCAAACAAACATGTTTTCTTACATCTGGAGAATACGGTTTGTAGGCCAGTAGCACCACAATTCCTTAATTTATAATATTATTTTGATACATGCTGCAATTTTGTTAACATTTCAGTTAAATATACAGCCCTAATGTAGTCTGGAGTACCGTGTTCACTTTCTGTCTTGCCTTTTTACATACTTCCTGTTCTGTTGACACTTTTCTCATTTTTACATCCCAACTCTCTATCTCTCCCTCAGTCCCTCTGTTTGTCCTTTTCAATCGCTCTGTCTCTTGCTATCTCTTCCTAGCTCTGTCTCTCTTTACGCTCTCTTTGTCACTCAGAATCATTTTTTCTCATCCGTCTAATCTCTACACATCCTTTCAGCGAGATCTCATCAGTAAAACAAAGGGCACAGGAGATTGATTTCATTATAAGCCGCAACTGAGAAGAAAAACACAATTAAGGCTTCGCTCTGACGGCGTTGTACCATTTTTCTTGTCTCTGGGAAGGAGTTCAGGAAAAACTTTGGCTTTAACTTATTTTTTGAAACTGTTGTTAATATTGTGTTTCATAATTCCTGCTTGTTTTGCAAACGTTTTTCTGTCCAAGACTTGAATGAATAAGTGTGTGAGCCTCCCTGCATGAGTGTGTGCCACATACTTTGAGGTTTCCAGTCGTAGTCAGGCCACCCACGGACATCGTTGTTCTTCTTGTTCTCTGCTTCCAGCCATTCAATCAGAGGTTGGAAATACTCCATGAGCGGCTGAGCGGTCATTTTAGGCTGTTTGGTGATCATGGTCATAGCCTCTGGCCAGGGCTTACTGAAGCCCAGCTTCATCACATCACTGCAAACACCACAGGTCAGAGGGGAGACAAAGGTCATTAGCAGGGCTGTCTTACAGAAATAATCACACGCATGGCAGAGCATCTTCTTTACCAGCTGGACATATGGGCAGGAGAATCCAGGCTTTCAACTGCTGGGTGACTTTGCAATGAGATGTAAACTCTGAACAACAGTGCCATGGTTTCCAACTGCTTAATGGTCAGTGAAGTTGTCACAAGGTGGTGAATATAACCTTTAACAAATCCTGTCTGTTCATTTTTAGCAGTATTAAATAGATAATACACAGATACAATGATTTTTATAATAAATGACACTGTTGGGTCAGCAATGCTTTTATGTATGGATACTATAAGCTATGTTTTCTTGTGGTTAAGCTGCTAATGTTAACTAGTAAGCAAACTCCATAGATATTATAGAGAGTCTCCACAGAGTCTCCATAGAGATCAGGTTGAATACATGCAGATTTCACGTTGCAGATTTTTTCCAGCCAAAGTGGCAAGTGAAAATTACAGATTTACAGGCCTCAGCTAAAATTCATCAGCTTTTGGCTACTGTTGTTCATCTCCAGCCCAGTAACAGATGATTTTGCATTATTATAAATCAAAATAAAATACCATCATATCAACACCTGGTATTATTGTTTGTTGTGCCTGTGTGGATATCACTTTTTTGCACGCACTTGTCTGTGGATATTTGCGTGCATTTCATATGTGTATAGGGGTATGTATGATTTGATTTGATTTAATATCACATATAAATAAAACAAAGTTAAGAGTGAAGACACATGTTTGGAGAAAGCCCAGCAGCATCATACAGTCATGACAGGTTCAGAAGGTTTTGAATATGTGGATAAGGGTGCATACGTCTGGGTTCAAGTGTGTGTGTGTGTGTGTGTGTGTGTGTGTGTGTACTTACCCCAACAGCTTCCCAGCGTCTTTAGACTTGTAAATATCACAGGTGTAGAGGGGCCCGACATGCTTGGCAGCCTCGCACAGGGCCTTGTGGAACTGAAACTGGATGATGAAGCTAACAAAGTACCTGGTGGAAATTCAAGTAAACACATACAGTTGTAAAGTCACGTGGTTGTGCTTTGAGCTTTATTGTCCACATGTGAAAATTCCCTTTGGTCGGGCCAGAAGAACCCACAAGCTTGCACACACTCACACACACACACACACAAACACACACGCACGGTGTTTCTACTTCCACCACAGTAAAACAAAAAACATTCTCACTGACAACCATTGGCACTCTTCTGTCAGTTGTCCACTAAATTGTGAGCCATGTGACTTGAGGGCACATAATGTTCGACAGGCCATCTATCTAATCTATCCGCAGTTGATTAGAGTTTAAGCAATTATTATGTTTGCTCAGCTATCAGGTGTCATGACTGTGCTGCAGAATCAAGATAACTCACCTGACATAGGGCACATTAGCGGGGATGTGGAACTTTGCACCCGGGTCAAAGTCATCCTCAGTACGTGTTACAGGCGGACACAGACCCTGATACTTCATTCTGCAACACAAAGGGGAAGCAGATAATCTAATCATTATTAAGTAAATAATTAATCCACGCACTCATTTATTCACTCTCACATGCAATCAATCAAGTAATTATGCTGTAAAAAAAAATCTCTATCTTAACAAGTCTTTTAATCTCATAAAAATCTTGTTTTTGCCAGTAGGATGAGATAATCCAACCTGTTTGCAATGCACTCTCACTTATTTCAGGATTTTTTCTAGTATACTGTAAATATGTTAAACAAGGCAGAATAACTCACAAGTATCAAGAAAATGGCACTTGATTCAAGAGAATTCTGGAAACTAGTTGATGGAAACAAGTGGGATTATCTCATCCCACTGGCAGATTTTTTTCCCTTTTTTTTAGAAATATAAGATCTTAACACTGAATGTGAGACTAAATGAGTCGTTAATGTGGAGATTTTTTACAGTGTTCCTGATCACTCACTGCCTCGCCTCCATGTAAGCATTCATTTGCTTGTATTTATCAAGGTGACAACAGTTGCAGAGGTGCTTGTGATCTTTACCTGAGGTTCCACCACTCCTTGTTGTACTCAGACTCCGGGATGCGTCCGTCAAACACCTTCCACCTCCACTGGTCCATCAGGTAGCCGAAGGGGAGGAAGGCGATCTTGTCCAGGGCAATGCTCATTAGGAAGTTGATATCACTCTCTAAAGAAGGGAGAGAAAATCATGAACTTAACATTGTGTTATAATGTAAAACGTATCTACAAAACTATACAATGCATGTAGTATTTTCTCAGCAGCCAGAGACTCATTATTGCATGAAGGGTTTTATTGCCCCTAGGGGACTTTGCCTTGCAAAATGGGTCCCATAAAAACATCATTTAAAAACACATAGGCTTACAACATTAAAGCATCCAACATCTGTGCACAAAAAAACAGCAACAGGGACAAGACATAAACTAGTGCCATAGAATGAAAAAAAAAAATCAATAAATAAGTAATGAAATCTGTCAATGTTTGTGAAGTAGCTGAATGCTGTGAGGGACAAAGGATGTAACTCCTCTTCTTGTCCTCGTTCTCGGCAAATTATACCTCCAACCAGAAGGTCAAAGTGTTTTTTCAATGAGCAGAGGGTGTGAAGATCTAATATAATCTTATGGGCCAGCCTGGCTGTGTGATTCTCTGACATTTTGTGATAAAACACACTTGTGCCCCAGTTATCTTGCCACCCAATCTTGTTTACCCTGTCTTATTCACTACCGTTAGTGAACCCCCTGAGCACTGACTGCAGAAAGTCAATACACCCTGGATAAAGATCTTGTAGAATAATAACAGAATAGATCTATCAACATTACAAGCTCCCAAAGTTTTCTAGGTAGCTGGATGTGAATTGTTTTGTCAATACTGTGATCCGGCAACTTTCACAAGGAGGAGCGGTCCTACTGCTTTACGGTATCCATCATGTACGGTCACTCACGATGGTTGTTCTCCACCTTGTCCAGGAGGCCGATGCTCTGCAGATGTTTTGGCGTGGACACAGACAGGGCCAGCACGTCGCCAATGGCCTCATGGAAGCCAGGGTTGGCGCCGTCGCGGAAGGACACAGGCTGGTCTTTGTACTGCAGGAAGTACTGGACGTGGCCCATCTCGTGGTGCACAGTGATCAGATCATCCATGGTCACAACGGTGCACTGCTTGATCCTGGAAGCGCAAAGACGGAAGCGACAATTGCAAAATAAGCTTTGATGGTTTGATATACGACGTATTAATCTCTCATTACTCTGTAGCACATAACTTAAAAGTATGTTTTATTAAATCTTCCACACAAGACCCTCAAGATATTTTGTTGGTTTTCATTGCAGCCACTCAAGTTCAGTTGGTTCAGTTGAAGGGATCAAAGAAATTAAGTTTAACCTGAAGTCTTTTCGGTTGTAGAAGTCCCATGCGGAGGCATGACACACCACTTTGCGTCCATCAGAAGGCTTCTCCAACATGGACTTGTTCCAAAACTCCTCTGGCATGGGCAGCAGACCCAGAGAAGTGAAGAATCTGTCTGATTCCTCGAACATCTTCTTGGGAGTCCATTTCTGAATGGGGAAAGAGAAAATATGCATGTAAATGATGTATGGGTATACAATATTTGAAGGGTTTTGTTCCACAAGGTATCCACCATTTGAAAGAAAGTGACACCTACTCTTAGAAAATAACTGGCTGCACCAAGGATATACAAATTAAAACCTCCATCTTAACAAGTCATTAAGTCTCACATTCAGCCTTAAAATCATGCTTTCCTTAAAACAAATGAAAAAAAATCTGTCAGTGGGACGAGATAATCCCAACTGTTTCCAATGCATTTTTTTTTGTTTCAGTATAAATACTGAAACAAGGCAGTATAAGACAGATCAGACTACTAGTATCAAGAAAATGACACCTGACTCAAGAAAATTCTGGAAACAAGTTGATTAGCCTTGGCAACAAGTGGGATTATCTCTTTATACTGACATAATTTTTCAATTGTTTAAAGAAATATAAGATTTCAAAACTACCATTTTGAAGTAGAACTCACATACACAGTGGCATCCATATGTTATGTACACACATCAGTTGCAAAAGTCCATTTGCACTGCTGCTTTATGCTGGTTTCATTCAGTGTAATTACAAGGTTGTGGATTTATCCTCATGCTGTTTGATCCTCAACTTTGGCCTGAATCCAAGCCTCATTTGCACTGAGACAAAATGATCCTTGACCTCTGAAGCTGCAAGGCGAGCGGTGGAAGTATGTGAGTGTGTGTAAATGTGTGTAAGTGAGAGAGTTAGTAATGTCTTTGTGTTTGTGCATCACTGAATATCTGGGTACGAGGGTGCCAGGATTGCTTGCCGTCTTTCTTTGTGAGTGTCTTTGTGTATTCATGTGTGTAAAGGTGACCATTATGCAACAGCTGGCTGACGTATTCATTCACCTGTGCCACCATAGCTGGCGTGGCGTCAACTTGTGTTGCATCGGGGTAGGGGATAGCCAAATCCATGATGCCAGACCATGTCTGTGCCCACATGTTGCCTAAAAGGATAGAAGACACAGCATTCAAATTTCATCCTTCTGAGCATAAAAAGTTATGGGATGGGTTATCTTCGACTCCACTGCCAGTGGTAAACCCAGTGGGATTTGTGACTGTGAGTCGGTCCAATCCCTAGCCATGTGGAACTGTCACACACAATGTCACGCTTGGCGCGTCTGAAAGCAAATTAAATCCTGCCTAAACCCGAGAGCATCTACAGCCAACGACAGAATATCAATGGAGTATGCTCCCACATAAAAGGAGAGTTCTGGCTATAGTGTTAGAATCCATTTGGGATTCCATAGTGAAATACTGACTGAAGTGAAGCTTTGTCCGGTGACCTTAGTTTCAACTCCCTTGACTCTTGGATATCTGGAAGCCTAGGCTTAATCAAAATTATTAAATATCTGAGGGCAATATAAAGCCACACCTATTGCAATTGCACGTATATGTCCTCTTTGTTGATCCCAAAGCGTTACTGTAGTTTCCAAGGATGCTCCTCCCTGTGGCACTTACCTAGCAAATGGGCAGGAATGGGTCCCTTCAGGTTGATGTGCTTTTCACCATACTTTTTGTAGAGAGCCCTGCGGACGTAGGCGTGCAAATTCTGATAGAGGGGCTCCAGCTCCTTCCACAGAGACTCCAGGTCCTGCTCAAAGGTCGGGGTTTCGTACAGGGAGCGCCAGAAAGCACCGTTGTCGGTGTGACCTGCAGAGAGCAAAGAGGCACAAACACCCATCAGTGGAGTGTTTTGAAAATGTTTTTTTTTTCTTTTTTTACATGCACGCGTAATGCAGATTTGAGTTTTATGCAAATATTTCTTGGAGGCAGAGCTGCTCTAGAGCCAAAAATAATCAGAGCTTGAGTGCCAAAAAACTACTGATGTGCAAGTTAGCTAAATGTCAAATATAAATGCCGAAGAAATAACTCTGGTCAAAGTAGAAATAAAAATGTAATATTCAATGAAGTTTTTGTTTCATTTCATTTCATTTCCATTTAGTGGTGGAAGATTCATGAATTATTAGTTTGTAAATAGCATGTCTTTATAACAAATAGGGAGTCAGGAGTCATTCCCTCACAGTTGCACAGTGCTATAAACAGTTATTGAAGAACTGAGTCTCGATTTGTGAAGCAGAGCTGTGAGCAGGTCAGAGAAACTGAGCTTGAGGTGAAAGGCTGGGCAAGCAGCCGAGGAAAGGAGGGAGGCGGGGGGGGCGGCTTGTCTTGTCTCTGGGCTAACCTGTGTGCGCTGCAGCACAGTGTTTAGACTGCAGCCAAGTAAGCAGTCAGATATGAGGAATTCTACCAGGGAGAGCAGGACTACATCACACTGTGCATTCTCCCATCTAAATAAATAATTGGCTTATTCTACCAGTCTAAGTCATGTAAGACAAGATTCAATCTAGTCATTCAGATTACATCCTGAACTGGATCTTGGGATGCATACAACCTTTATTAGAATGTGCATTTTTTTGTTTGTTTGTTTTTTTGTTATTTAAAGAGGTTTTCCTTATCCCATGTGAGGATAGATGTGCAAGGCAGTGGAAAGAGTTTCAGTCAATCGCTGAACCTCCTCTGCTGCCACTAGTTTAGACCCACTTCAGCCTGCTTACAAAAGTCATTGAGGAGGAGATGATGCAACTCTAACCCTGCTTAACACTGTCACAAAACATCTTCAGCAGCCAAAAGCATAGGCCAGAGTGTTATTTTTAGACTTAATGCAATGAAAACACATATTCTTTTAAGAGGACATGTTGAACTTGAGGTCAACAGTTGGCCTCATTCCCTGGATACGAGACCTCCTTTCAAATCAACCACAGAGAGTCTGTGTAAATGGAAATATGTCTGATCAGCTCTCCATTAGCACCGGGGCCCCAACAAGGGAGCGTTCTGTCGGCTGTATTGTTTTGTTTGTATACAAATGAAATGAAGACTCAAGAACAATGTTACTGTCTGTACGCTGATGACATGGCCTCAGATGGCCTGACGAAGAGACTTATCTGACTCACACACACACTCTTCAAAAATGCTGGGAAAGCAGTACCTTAGAGATAAACACTGGAAAAAGCAAAGAATTAATTATACGCTCTAATCAGAACTTCCTAACAAAGCCAGTTGTACTTAATGTGCTTACACTGTTGAAACCGTAGACAACGTGAGCACAATCCTGGATTGCAAACTGACTTTCCTTGACATCAGCGAATATATATTCAAAAAAATGTCAACAGAGCCTTTATCTTCTTAGAAAAATAAACAGTTTTAATGTGAGCCGGCCAATTCTAGAAACTGTTTACACAGGTTTGACTGAGAATATACTTTCTTTTAATCTCACAGTGTGGTATGAAAATCTGAATTGCAAACTAAGGGGTAAACTTGCCAGAATTGTCAGTATGGTCAGAGAGATAGTGAGGAAGCCCCAGACACAGCTGAGAGACTCGAACACCCTCGGGACCAGGAGCAAAGCCTCGAGCATCGTCAGAGATGACTCCCGTGCTTCATTTTCTCAGCTTGAGATGATGAATTCAGCGAGGCACTCAAGGAACCAAAAATGTTTTCAGGAAATCTTTAAAATGCAATTACCATTACAAATTATAGATAATGAACTTTTTACTCGTTTATTTTACTTGTTCTTTATTTATTTATTTACATCTCTTTTATGGTCTTGTATGTTTCCTTGTATGCTCTTGCCTACTGTGCAGTTTTACGTCCTGTTTGCTTTTATGCAATGCCACTTTGTGTGGACAATAAAGTTGTATCGTGTTATATTATATTGTATTATCCTACTTATGTAATGTTTTTAAGGTCTACATACCTATTTCATCTAATCTACACAGTTCTCATCATTTGAAAAACACTCTGTTCATGAGTGACTGTGCAACCCTGTAGTGATGTTTGGGATATGTGACTTCATTCATAATGCTCCTAAACACAGTTTGGCTTTCAGTGAATGAGGATTATGTGCAACGAAGTGACTTTTAAGATCCTCATTCATCATTGTCTGTCACCCGCACCAACTCAAGTCAAACGGACAAAAAGATTTCAAAATCAAACAAATCTTGTCACCAAGTAGCTCGTAATGAATCAAATCTCACAGAAGAGACAAACTTTGATTCACTATTTTTTCAGCAGGATTAAGTCGGGTGTTACTTAGCCAGAAAACTGTGGTTCTTTGGCTCTGTCCGCCGGTGTTTGTCTCAGCTAATCAGATTATCTCTGCCCCCTGAACAGCTCTTCCTCTGAGAAACATGACAGACTACAACTCGACAATCTTACCAAATCATTAACCACTGAGCTGTAAAGTTCTCAGCCACAGTTTTGCTTCTTTGAGGAGCTCTTAAAGGATGTTTTTTTTTTTTTATGCTGAAAGCAGCAGTTTTTATTTTCAAGGTCATACCATTTAGTGTGGCAGCTTTGTTGGCCAGCTGAACGTATCTCTTGTAATCCTGGCGCAGGACTTTGCCTGCAGCGTCTCTCCAGCCCTTCCAGGCAAACAGCAACTCGTCGTAATCTCTGGACTCGGCCATGATCTTCTGAAGATCTGAAACACAGCGCCCTCTTTGATTACGCTGGCTTTACATACAGTGTTTGACTTGTTTGTGAAGTAGAGGCTAGGTGACTGGGCTACACAGAAATTCAAATAATTTGGTGACTAATCACAAAATTTGTATAATGATGTATGTACTGAATGTGAATATATAAAGGGTTAAATTCCAAAATGCTACAAATCCATATGAAGAGAAAAATGTTGCCCGATTTTCATTGCTAAAATAAAGCATGCTCTAAAAGATATTGCTTTAATTGTAAGAAAAGGGGTCAGAAAGCACATAAGTTACAAACAAAGGTGACTTTTGCTCTCATGTCAGCCCTCATGTTGTCTGAGTAGGTGTCACATTTTTCAAACTGTGGATATTGCCTTTAGGAATGAAATTCATACATAGTTTGCATATGTATTGCATAGTCTAACCTGGATCCAGTGGAAGGCATTCCCCATTGTCTCTGCAAACTTCAGCGACGCTGTACTTTGTCTCCATGTTGGACAGCAGAGTGTTGTACTGAGAAGATAAAAGAGACATTAGATACCACTGAAACCACCAGCTACCATTTTCTATTTTTCCTTGTCATATCTGATAAACCATGAAATCCAGCTCCAGACGCATTATTATTTTTTTACTGACATTTCAGGATAAAGTCTTTTTGTGCAATCTCTTTTATGATGTGAGATTTTTGTGATAGTGATCAGCACTTTCTGGCAGTGTGTGCACCTTCAATGTAAAATGATAAACAAACTGGCATGCTTGTGCTTTCTAGGCACTCAGATGGTGCATTTATATATGAACAGGAGCAAAGGATAACCAGCCTGTCACAGACTGAAGCTTCTAGGCCAGAGCAAATGCAATACTAAATGCAAGTTTAAGAATGGGATGCAGACAGGAAAGTTGACATAAATAGCTAGTGTAAAATCTCAAAAGGTGGTGCGTTGGTTTTCCTTCTGTCCTCCCTAATTTTCTGAGTCACTAGCCACCACACAAATACAGAAACAAATGGATGAATACAGTCCCCAGCTATTATTAACATTGTCTCAAATTATAAAATGCTGCTTAAGTATATCAGAGATTTAACTGTAAAATACTTCTAAGTGGAAGAGAGGAGGCAAAAATAACCATACTGGTTGAGAAACCTAAGTGGGCGGGGCCAAAGATCAAACATTTTTTAGACCTCGAGTTAGCTAACATGCAAACTTGAATGGCAAAGAGGGATTTCTTGTCAAAATGTAAATAAAATTATTAATTGCAATGATGGAAGAAACTAACTCCTCTCTCTGACTTCTTGCCTTTTTCACAGGACTTCAATCTAACACCATTTAGCCAGTAAAAACTGTGGTTATTCAGCTCTGCCCATTTACGTTCAACCCAACCAAACATTATTTCTGCCTCCAGAGCAGCTCTGCCTCAAAGAAATGTTTGTGTAACTAAAACTCAGATCCGTCCTCCGCACCTCTTCCAGCTCTGCTGGCGACAGCGCGGCCCTCTCAATGTCGCTCAGTTTCTTGATGATGCGTTTGACCGAGCCGTCCTGGAAGTCTGTGGTGTCGTACTTCCGGGCATTCTGTCCGTACTCCAGGGTGTGTTTGGACATCTCCAGGTTCTTATCAAGCTGGAGGCAGAATAACGAATACTCTTTACTCAGCTATTTATTTTGTCAATGGAAACAGAGGAATTTTAAGGTCAAGGTAGAAAGGGATGGGTGGATGGATGGATGGATGAATATTAGTAGATAGATAGATAGATAGATAGATAGATAGATAGATAGATAGATAGATAGATAGATAGATAGATAGATAGATAGATAGATAGATAGATAGATAGATAGATAGAATCATTTATTGACTCATGATGCCTTTATTGATTCACTGAATTGGTGCATTAGTTTAGAAGATTGGCCATCAGATCCAACAAGCTTTTGCATTTGACAAGTCATGAAGAAAAAGGCGAACACATGCAGACGGTTCGACGATGTCCGCTGATCTGGTGGAGCTGGCAGTCGGACTTAAGGGCTCACCATCGTCTGCTTGTTGGCGTCGTTGATGTCAGTGTTGTACGCCCACGAGGCCTCGGTGTAGGCGTTCCACACGACCTCCGCTGTGCGGTTGTACTCCTCGAGGAACGCCTTCGCTTGGAGCTCGTCTGTGTTCTTGTCTGGGCAGGGAGGACAGGGACGGGTCAGGTTGGGTGCAGGATGTGGTTTTAGTCAATAACTTTCGTCACATAAATGAGATTGAGCACAGTTGGGATGTGTAAATGCCTCAGGTTAGCACACAGACCTAAGGCAAACTCTCCTGCCAAAATCATCAGTGCTGTCACTCTGCACAGCCAGCCTGTTTAGGGTTTTTGAGTTTGCTGTAACAGAGGTATCTTGCAAAATGGTGCAGAACTTTTTTTGCTAATTGATTTCGCTTGAAAATGCACAATTCAATTTACATTTTCATTTTTGGTACTCCTCTGTAGCCCTTTTAAAAGCACTGGAGGTTTCACATAGAAATAATGGTACAGAATAAACAAATTCAAGTTTTTTTTGTTTTTGTTGTTGTTTTTTTTAATACACATGTGTTATGCATTACATTGTTGCACACTATTGTAGAGGCTGACCCAGAGGTCTAAGGATGTTTGTCTAACCAACAAATCTAGCCTGCACAATTGGATCCTCTCTTACCAATATCCTCAGGGTAGCCCTCAGGGATGGGTGGGACCCAGTCAAATTCAGGCCAACCCAGGGTCTCATTCACATTCTGCTCCTTCAGCCATTTAATAATGGGGTCAAAGTATCTCATCAGTGCACCGGCGTCCATCCTATTGGTGCCCAGGGCCTCCTGGAGCACATCAGGCCAACGCTTGGAGGAGCCAGACCTCAGAACCTTCCTGGAAGAGGAAGATTGGCAGTGCGTCACATTTTTGCTGCATCCATAAACCATCATTTGATCTTTCTATCTATAAAACTGATGAATTCGGTAGGCCTGTTTGAGAGCACATACTCTAAGATGGCTCCTGCCTCTGTGGACCGGTAGATGTCACATGTGTGCAGGGGTCCTGTGTGATTTGCTGCCTCGCACAGTTTCTCATGGAACTGGAACTGCAGAATGAAGCTGACAAAATACCTGCAGGGGAACAAAACAATTACTGAGCCATCTCTTTGATTTGTCACTATTATTCTACTGTTACTATTGCTATTACTACTGCTACAACTGCTACTATGGCACCGCTACTGCTCTACCTCTAGTAATAATAATAATAATCAACATCGTCACATCATCATCATTTTATTTATTTGCATGGCCCTTTACAAAAGACAGTTACAAAGTGCTTTACAAAGACTCACAAAAAAAGTGGGAGTCAAAATTTGTGTACACAGCAAGATGAGAAATACAACTGGGTACTGTAGGCCAAAAATAAACCTCTCTTTCTGCTTTAGCTATTTTTAGTTTTAGAAAATTCTGTGACATCCAGCACTTTATATTTACGAGGCAGTTTATGGCCGGGTTTGTGACCAAGACTGTGCAGCTCAATAAGATGGGGCCGAAAATTTATGGCCGCATGCAATGTCTATTGAGGACATTGCAAGGATGATGAGTTGCACCGGGGAAAAATTATGTCTTCCTGAGACTCATTTTCTCAAGTGGCGTAATAAAATTCTGTGTCCCACTGTTTGGTATCAAAGGCCTCAGTGAGATCTAAATGGATTAAAATGAAACATCTGCAGCTACAACAGGGTACTTGGTTAGTGAAGAGAGCAGCCTCTGTGGTACGAAGAGATCTACCGTGTTAAGAGTGAAAGCTTGAGTCTTACAGCCTTGACTTTTTCAGTAATGAATATTAAAGGCTCTATATTTTTTACAGGGAAGGCTTCAGCACACTGACTGGAGGAAAGGTTAACAACTGAATGAATCAATAACACGGAAAAGATGCACAGAGTTAGAGCACGTAGATTATATTTAAGAACATCTTAAATGTTTTAACCATAATACAAAATGAATGTCAGTCTGTCCTTAAATAACTCTGGGTTTTTGTCTGGTATTCACCACAGTGGAAAGTAAACAGCTGAATCCTGAGGCTTTTCTTGTTTTTTGAACAAGCTTCCTTCCTTTGTAAGGGCATCGTCTCTGTATTTAAATACAGAATCAAGTGACAGTTATTTGGTTCAAACTAACCTTAATGCCTACCCTTACCAGCCATTCCTCTTATTCTGTTTACTTCTCTGCAGTCTGTCATTTCCTTGCTTCTTCTTCTGTTGCCAATTTCCCATATAGCTGGTCTCATTTCATGGAGATTATAATTTAACTGCTCTATCTCTTTATCTTATCTTTATCTTTATGTGTGTTGTCCTTAATCTGGAGAAAAGCACTTTATGAGACGTCGGTTTGTGTAAAGCACTTGACTGGCCAGCTTGGAAAGCAATTAAAAAAACTAAAAAAGGTGTTATGTAATATTCCCACAGTGGCTTGGAGAAAAAAAGAAAATATAATTTGCCCAAGTCTATCATCATATTTATGAGAGCGACACTTTTTGTGTGCGCTCTGTACACACCAAAGTGGTACCTGAGTAGTTTTGTGCGTACGAACAAAAGTACTCTGTTACCAGCTGAGAGTGTTTTGAACAGGATACTACCTGATGTATGGCGTGTTTCCAGGAATGTGGTATTTTGCCCCTGCATCAAAGTGCTCCTCTGTGCGCCTGGTGGGTGGGCAGATGCCTTGGTATTTTGTCCTTTAAAAATGAAAAACAGAGGGGAAAATTTTAGTTGGCCATACTCAGCACTGGCTGAGTACGTCGGCTCTTTCGGCAGCAACACCTCACTTCACACTCAAACAGTCAACCACATTCACATCTGAGAGCTGCCCGGGACTAACCACAGTCTTCTGCTGATGGCCAGCGGGTAAACCTGCTGGAAGAGGTACGCTTTATGCCTTGCTCAAGGGCACCTCGGCAGGTTTTAAGGGATATAGCAGATATCTAATTCATTTTCCACAACCACATTTTCTATACCAGTCAGACGATTCAAATAAGTGATCTTTCAAACACCCCCCCCTCCCCACAAATTTATTATAATGCCAATTTCCTATTTTCTTTCTTTTATATTTCTTTTTTTCATTTTCTCTTGTGGAATAGAGCCTCTAGCCCTCTGTTGATTATAAATGAAACACTCAAAAAAGGAAAATCATTCTTGTTCTGTCCACCTCTCTGTACATGCAGCCTGGAAAAGGGGTCACAAGTCGGCATTGGTTTCATGTTCAGGGGTCACAAGCCAAAAAGGTTGAGAACCACTGCACTAGATTATGACCACTTTCTAATTTCTCCACTTTGGAGGTAATTTTCGTTGCTTTAATGTGCAGCATGTCATATGTATGTTATACCTTTACATAAAAGCCCACCTGAGATACCACCATTCAGCGTTGTAGCGCTCTGGAGGGGTGCGTCCGCTGAACACGCCCCACCTCCACTGGTCAATGAGGTACCCAAAGGGGAGGAAGGCGATCTTCTCCAGAGCCATCTTCAGCAGGTAGTTAATGTCGGTCTCTGCAGAAACACGAGGTGGTTTTTAGTTTTCTGACACCTGGCATTAGGAATAAAACACGAATCATCTAATCATTTAATTCCCTGATGTTAACAAATTATGCCATATCCACTGCTACTACCTGATGCTGTTGCATCGCTCTGCACTCATTGCCTGCTGCTTAATTTAGCATCCCACCTCCACCAAAGGGGGAGCTCTGAATATTTCTCCAGGTGAAAGAGAAACATCCTGCAATTTCCTGCTCTCTTTTCATTAAGCTTCAGTAAGCCGCAGGGAGTAACATGGTCAGAGCTTAGACGCCAAATATTCATTATGTTCATCTGCATGCATTCAGTAAACTCTTTATACATGAGCCAGCAGACGGAACTACCGGCGTCACTGGTCAGAGAATCCAGCAGGCCAATGGTGTGCAGATGTTTGGGCGTGGAGACGGACAGAGACAAAACGTCGCCCACAGCCTCGTGGAAGCCAGGGTTGGCTCCGCGGCGGAAGCCCACAGGCTGGTCCTTGTACTGCAGGTAGTACTCCACATGTCCCATCTCATGGTGCACCGTGAAGAGCTGCTCCATGGTCACTGTGGTGCACTGCTTGATCCTAAAGAGCATGAAACATCAGTCAGTCCATTAATGAGTCAGTATAATTGGCTGTTTATTACTGGGAATGGAAAGTCAATACATTGATCAAGCAGTAATGATGTGCTTCTGAAGGTAACGCATTTATTATTCCTTAGATATTCATAATCAGAATACCTCTTTCATCCTGGAAATCAGCAGTGATTGAAGTGTGAATATACGATAACTCGCTTTAGCTTGTTCATTGTACCTGAAGTCTACGCGGTTATAAAAGTCCCAGGCGGATGCGTGGCACACCACCTCGCGACCTTCCGGCTTCTCCAGCATGGATTTGTCCCAGAACTCCTGAGGCATCTCAATCAAACCCAGAGAGGTGAAGAACTCCTCGGCAACGCGGAACATGTGTGTGGCGTTGTAGCCCTGCAGAGAGGGGGAGCAGTCGCACAAGTCATGATGCCATTTCACTTTGGCAGTCTCTGATGAAGCTAAATTGAACCCCAAATTTGAAAGCATTGAATTCTTGAGATTTCAGATTTGTCTTTTTTCATTGCACAGCTTAAGTTTCTCCCATTTAGTATGCATGCTTTACAGAAAAGCAATCATCGTTCCACCATGTCATCTCTCTCCTCACTCACTTGTTTGACCATTTCATCAGTCACATCCACATTGGGTTTATTAGGGAAGGGGATCATCATGCCATAGACATTGTTCCAGGTCTGAGCCCACATGTTTCCTGACAGAGAGAGAGAGAGGGAGAACAGACTTATATGTTTGCATAAGTACACAATACTACCAGCAGTGGCATATCTGTACCTTAGAGCTCATTGAATTGTTGCCAAGGGTCTATGCATTTATTTATAATGACTCTATTTGTACAATATGTCACATGCATTCATGCCTCCAGCTAAGCATTTATATTGGTAACATAAAAAGGTGCATCTGCTGTACCTAGCAGGTGAGCAGGGATAGGTCCTTTGAGATTGATGTATTTGGGTCCATACTGGTTGTAGAGCTTGCGGCGGACAAAGGCATGCAGGTTCTGGTACAGGGGCTCTATGGTCTTGTAGAGCTTCTCCAGATCCTCCTCGAAAGTTGGGGATTCATACCAGGAGCGCCAGTCATCTCCAGTGTCCTTAAAACCTAAACAAGTCATAAGGTTCATGTTCTCTCTCCCACTGTTTCACGGTTTTATTCCCTCCCTGTCTATTCCTCTACTCTCCTCCTTCCCTTACTACTTAAAGTAGCTACCTTTGCAGCAATTACTAATTTGAGGAATCAAAACTGCAATTTATAAAAATATCACCCCAATGTTTGCCTGATTTATAAAAACTTTGATGCACTTGCAATCTTAGTGGTCAAGGTGTAATTCTTACCATCAGCTTGAGAGGCCTTGTTGCTGAGGCTCACAAATTTAGGGTAGTACTCCCTAAGAGGTTTGCCTGATGAATTGTGCCAGCCCTCCCAGGCGTACAGCAGCCTCTTGTAGCTCCTGGAGTTGGCCATGATGTCTGTTAGCTCTGGAGAGGGAACAAAATCCAGCACAGCGTCAGTCATAGACACAATGACAGCATATAGAGGGGAGGCTGAGACCTCACATGGCGCCCAAACACAGAGATAAGTCAAGAGCAAAAACAGCGAGGCTTCCTAAAACAATCAAGACATGTCTGTGTTTGGATGACTTCATGCACTCTTAGCAGGGAAAGCCCATAACAGACACATTACCCATGAGATTAGAATTGAATTATGATGGTATTCTTAACATTGTGTTAAAAAAAAAAAAAAACATAGAATATATTTTCAGAAAGCCAGGCAGAGGAAAGGAAGGTGAGGAAAGGTGAAAGCTGAAGACCACAGGAACAGCGTGGGTTTGGTGGAAAAGGAGATAGCCGCTGTGGTTGGAGGTTCTGTTTGTTATTGTAATCAAGCTAATGTTTTTTTGTGAAGGGGCGTTCTGTCACTTTACAGCGACCTTGCTTACTCCATCCAGAGTGTTTTCACTGCGAGATTATGAAACTAATAATCATGGAGAGGCTGTAAGTTAACAGCAATAAACAGGCCTATTTGCATATACTCGGTAATTGTTTCCATGAGCTGGGCCCTGGCTGAAGCAGCTGTTTTCGCTGTTTGTGGCACTGTGTATTTTGGCAAGCATTACTCACATATAATTTCTGGCATTTGCTGCTGACTTAGCACAGGGTCAGTGTTTTCCACGCACTTTGATGATGGAAAATAAGTGATGATGAAGTCAATGGGTTTTGTGTTGTGGTGTTAAAAGCTCCTGACGTGCCGTTTCTATAGAATTTTACTCAACACTTGCAAGGCTTGGCCGCAGCACTTCCTTTAGGGAGCTCTCTAAAGTAATTGTCCTCATCCTGTTGCTTCTCCTAGAGTCGATAGGATCTCAACCACCTACCAATGTTTTTCTTTCAGGGCTCTCAAGTCCCTTTCCACATTGTTGTTTGTTTCATATTCCCTCAACATTGTTGTGGCTCTTTCAGATACCTCAAAGAAATCATTCCCAAATAATTCATGAGTTTTATGAGCCCAAGCATTTATTTTGACAAACTTACCAGGTTCCAGGCTCCAGCACTCACTTGGCTTTGGACACACCTTGGCTGTTGAATAAATTTTGTCCATGGTGCTGAGAATTTGATTATACTGAAGACAAGAAAAAAAAGTGGGACTCATTCTTCAGAAAGAGTTCAGCAATGCATTTAAATTTCTACTGATACAGTAATCATTACAGTGCAGCCATTGCTAAGAAATCATGGAATAGAATCAATATGGACTAGAAACAAACCTCCTCTCTCTCATTCTGCGGCAGGTTGGCAGCTCCCAGTACGCTGATCTTGCCTATCAGCTTTTTGAGTTGGGGGTCAGGGAGTGTGTCCAGAAAGTTAGGAGGGAACACCTGCTTGGCCTTCTTCCCCCAGGCCTCAGTGAAGGCTTGCTCTTCCAGTGATGCATTTACCTGGAGACAGAGAGTGTAAGGGAAGGCAGTGAATGTGGGGCGACATCACACATGGCTGACGATGATGTAGTTTATCTGTTCACCTGTGCACATATTAAGAAATAAAGCTCTTGTGAATTGTGGATTGTGAATATGCAACATCAGTTTCGTTAGCGTCTAATAGTGTGCTTTAAAGGAATACTTCACCCAAACTCAAACTATTTGTGCAGCCTAATCCAAGTCTTGACTCTCCATGCTTATGTTCAGCACACCCGTAACAAATGTTCTTTTGCTAATAAAAAAAAGTTAAATAAACCTTTAAATGCTCTCATGCGCCTTCACCTGTACCCAATTGGCGCTTCAGTCAGAGCAGAGAATGAGTGAGCCTGACTCCTGGCTGATGAACAAGCCGGAGGCAGGTCTTCAACTCAGTGAATGTGCTGGCCAGTTGCGCACAACTGAATCCGCACAAGATGTTTTCCAGAAGTGGTTTATTTAACAGTTTTTTACCGTAATTACATTGGCATAGCGCATACTGAAAATACAAATGGAGAGTCAGAAATGACTACAGACTATACAACCTTCATTCTCTGTGAAGCATGCGATTAAAAACATTTTTGTGTGGCATTCAGTACACCTCAGATAGTAGCTTCATTGCAGTGATGTTTTCAGACAGATGAGCAGCATCCACTAAATAATGAGGAACTGGAGGGGAAACTGGTGACAGTGGGTTGAGGTACTAACTCTGACCTTTGTGCTCTTCCTCTCAATCTCTGTCTTTTTCCTGTTTTTTTTTCCAGACCAGATTATCAGACTTTCACCCAAAGAAACACAATAAAGATAAGGCTGAAATTCCTCTTTCACAGGCCTTCCTGCCATATAAGCTCATGTATTTCGGAGGAAGAAGCTTTACGAACAGCACAAAGGTCACTTCACTGTCTAGTTAATCTGTAAAGAGACCCAGTTACAGTAATTTTAACATTTAACATTTCTGTTTAATGTTCATATAAATTTACACTTGTACATCTAACTAAGGATAACTGGATTTGAATCACGATCCCAACAACTACACGGTGTTCACCACAGTATAAAGGCTTCTTATGGCGCTTAATTACATATTCAAGCCACGGGGGGAAAGCCGGCATTATGAGGTGAAATGAATGACTGTGAAGGCAAATGAGCCTCAGGTCTCACCCTGACGCTTAAAGGCGGCTGGTATTCCATTCTGGGGTTCAAAGGATATCAGTCATGGATGTCCACTCTCATCAATTTTTATTCAGTGTAATTATGAGCCTGTGGACTGATGCTGTTTGATCCTCTGCTGGCTCCAACCTGAGCCTCATTTGCACTGAGACGAAATCAAGCATCTGCTCTGAAGCTATAAGAACAGTAGTGGCAGCGGTGTGTGTTTGTGTGTGTGTGTGTGTGTGTGTGAGTGTGCATGAGTGCGTGCACATGTTGTAGTAGAAGTCAATTTACTTTTCAAGGCTACTTATCAATGCCCTTGCCCTGCACTACCTGCAATCTATTTTCAAATAAAACCAATCTCAAGGATGAACCCTCTGAATCAGGTAATGTGACTTTCACTGCAGCACAACTGGAATGCCAGTGTTAGCATAAAATGCTCTCAAGTATGACAATCATTTTTCTTCTGTGCCAAGCTGAGCGGCCATGATCCCCCTGCCTGCCAGGTCAGATGGGGCTCAGCACTCTGATTCACTTTGATCCCATCTTTGAAGTGTCCAGAACAATAGTGCTCATAAGTGGCAACCTAGAGTTTAGCCTTAGTGCTCGTCTTTCACCTCACATCCTGGACATATTCTGGAGAGCTGAACACATTTCATAGTTGACCCAGTTGACACTGGCATGGTGGGAGCCAGAGCTACACCTGTTGTGTTCAATGTGTGAGGAGAACCCCTCAGTAAGCCTGGACAGTGCACTGAAATCCTGTTGTGACAGCTGTCCAAGCACACGCAGGGAAAAAAACACAGAGGTTCTGCCCGGAGTGCGTATGAGTGAGAAATTGCTTTCATGAGCGTGTGTGTGTGTGTGCGTGTGTGTGTGTGTGTATCTGCCCTGGGGCCAGAAAACGCCTCTGCAGTTTCAACGGCACTTTCGCAGGTCCCTGCAACTTTGCTCTCGTGTTGCAGTCGGTATCAGCTCTCTCTAGTCCTCTGTGCTCTTTGCAAATGTTTCTCAAACATATGGTGATAAGAAACTGTAAAACTGAAGCCATCTGCTGTTCCTGCTAATGTCTCATTGCACGTCTCATTTTTGCATTACTACAAAGGCGAGGCTTCAAACAACTCCATACTGGACCATAAGGACTACAGTGTATCAAAGGGTAAAACTGCATCCCATAGAGAGGGTCCATCTGTCGAAACTGCATTTTCTTGACTTTCAGCACAAAGTGAAAATATCATAAAATCATAAAATCAGACAGTTGAACAAACAGCCAACATAGCTGCTCGCAAGACCCCCTGGGAATTTATTCAAAACTTGAAGACGTTCGCGCCGCAGGCATTCAGATCCGTTGCATATTTCCAGAAACACACAAGCTGAGTTGGCCGCTTTGGGAGGAAACTGAGCATGTAATTCTGGAGAGAGATGAATAGGGGTGATCTCCAAGTCAACCAGGGCTCAGCTCCACAGAAACCCCTGACCATGCATGCATTCGTGATGATGAGGCACCAGGCCAGGCAAGGACTTCCCTAACTAACAGCAAAAAGCTCTAAGGAGTTCAAATTCATATCAGTGTTTGCAAAAAGGTTCAACCACTATGCTCAAGATCCCTGTGTTTCTGTGGAGCTGTCCTACCTGCAGCATGGAGTTGTAGTCCGTCAAGTTGGTGTTGTAGTTCCAGCTGGCGGAGACGCTGTGGAACAGAACCTGCTCGGCCGTGGTGTTGTAGTCATCGGCAAACTTTTGCGCATCCGCCGCGTTCGTGGCATAGTCCCCCGGCAGCCAGCTGGAGGGCAAAGCCTCAGAGAGTCCCAAGACTGGCAGCAGCAGCACCCCTGCCCAAAGAAACCTGGCCATCCCGGTCCCCTTATCTCACTTCTCTCTCACTCTCTCTCTCTCTCCAACCAAAGAACAAACAGAGTGGGAAAAAAAAAACTGTACAAAGTGGACGAGTTGGGAGAAGAGGCTAAAAATAAACTTCCTCCAGTGAAGTGAGAGGGCACCTTCCCCCTGGGGCTGTTGTCTCATCCACTACTTCACTGCTCCCTTCCCCAGCCTGTCAGCCTGTCTGCTGGTGAAATGCACAGAAGCCACAGCAAGCTGTTTTTAAAGTACCAGTTTAACCCAGCCCACACTTCTCTGCAGCTTTCCTTCTCACCACTTCACAGCATTGGACCTATTTCCCCCCCACCCTCCTCCTTCTCTCTCTCTCTCTCACTCTCTCTCACTCCCTTCCTTGCTGTCTTCTCTCTCTCTCTCTCCCTCCCTTCCTTCTTGCCTCACCTGCCTGCCAGGCTTTGGTTTGACAGCGGCACCTATGATCAGATCCCAGTTTCTGTGGCAGATAAAAGATAAGCTGTGACACATCAACACTGTCTCTTCCCTGCCTCCCTCCCTGCCTGCCTGCAGAGTGGCGGCTCCTCAATAGCCAGCACTGGAGGGTCTGGGAGGGACTCCACGTACTTTGCTCTCAGTTCCCTCCCTCAGCTTAGTGGCAACAGAGGGGAGGGGGAGACAAGTGGGGAAATAAAAGAGAGAGGAGATAGGAGGAAGAAATGGGGAGGGGTGGGTAACAGCTTTGAAGATAGCGAGGTGAAAGGGCTGAAAGAGATGAGCAGAAGATGAGATTTATCCGCATAAAATGGTGAGAGAGGCCCACCTTGACTCGTCTGCTTTATACTGCATCTCTTTCTCATCTGAAAATCGAAAAATGGCATCAAACAGCCAAATTCAGCCTCATGTGGTCAGCACTTGAATGAACACAGGTTAATCGATTCCCACGTCAAATTAATAGTGATCACAAGTCTGCAAGCACCCCTTTTTCCAAATCTTTTTTTTTTAAATCAGCTTTTAGGATAACAGATGAGACAGATGACAGGCTTTTATTTTTTAAGAAAAGGGGAGGCACACAACTGTCAAACAGTGGAGGGATTTTCAAGCTGTCTCCCTTCCCAGCATCTGTGAATAGCCTCCATCCAAAGTGTAGTACTATAGCTGGCGGTAAACCCTCTGTCATTGGCTGTTGCACGGCAACCGCTGGTGGAAAAGCCATACCACACCTTCCATCAGTCACTTTCCTATGACAGGGCTCTGGAAAGGAAAAAAAAAAAGAGAGCGAATTATACAATCGGCATAGCGTTTGGGTATTTTGTAGAGGTAAGTGGGATAAATACTCCATGAAGCAGTTAATTGCCCCAACAAGTGGGAATATTAAGCATGTGTGCAGGGTGCAGAGGGGCTTGACAGGATCATTGAGTAAATGAAAAAAAATCCATTGAGTTGCCCTTAATCCCTGTATGAGCCTCACTATGTCAGGAATTCACTGAGAAAGCGGTTTGAAAGAGGTTTGATTACAGTATATGTCACTCATAAAACCTTTCCGTGCTGATTTAATGCGGGGATGTTAAATCCTATTTTACATGATGGATTCTGTACAAAGCACATCACCATGTATTTGGCAGGTTTTATCCAAAATATTCATTTTTTTCCCCCCACAGTGAAACATTTTGGAGTGAAATAATGAGGCCATTTTTAGATGACTTAAATCCACAGCGTAAGGAGGCAGTCATCGTATGCTGCCTGAGTGTGGTATCATGGAGATGTTGTGTCACAGGTTGCAGTGTGACAGACATTGTGACATCCCTAAACGTGCTCTCATCTCAGCAGGGAGCAGAAGTGCAGAGCTGAATTTTGTTTCAAGTGTCATTTATGCTCAATGAGGACTAAAGCTCTCTAACACAGGAGGCGACTGTCCTCCCAGTCGAGAACCACAGGTCCCATTTCAGCCAGCGTGACATTTTACTGATCAAGACAAATCAAAAGTGTGATTTAATTTGAATAAAAGGTAGAATGTTAAGCAGAGGAGCTATTTTGACTGGTTTCCTGTTACATTTACATTTTAATCCCTTTTATATCATCATGCCATTTCCCACACATTTTCAAAATCGAACAGAATATGTAATGACCCTGATGAAGACCAGAGAGGGTAATTTAATTAGACATTAGTGTGCCTTGGATATTTTCTGAAGGAGACTTGCTATACACTGATTTTTTATTGGGATGATATTTTTTACCAATGCAATGAGCCTTTCAAGAGTCTAAACCTACAAAATATGCTGTTGTTAAGCTGATCATTCACCTGACCCTACCTGGCTGGTCAGATTAGTGGATTTGGTCACACTTCCAATGATGAAAGTGGAAAAAAATCTCTGCACTGAAATTAACGTGTCAAAAATATTTTTGCATATCTAAAATGCTTCTCAATACTGCCTGTGGGTTCAAAATGACTGAATTCAGTCGTGGTGACTGAAAAATTTAATCCATGCGGTTTGAGCAAGAAAAAATAAACCATAACAAACCATAAAACATAAACAATTGCAAATACAGAGATAATTGGCCTCCAATTTCTTCTTTCTTACAGTTTTCACTAATCCGTATGTATTATGTTCCTGCATAATTATTTCACCATCTCTTAAGGAATGAGAGAGCTGGAATTTATATGTAAATAATATCCAAATTGGTGACAAATAATGATGGAAAATATTTTTAGAATTTGTCTCTGATGTTTGTAATCCTAAAATTTTAACAGTCTTGAGGACAGCCTGTGCTTCTTGGAATAACTTCAGTGGGATATTATGTACTTTTCATGTATATTTGCTGGACTAATAATTTGAATTTAGTTACTGATACTGATAAAGTAGTGAAAAAATATGATGAAAGTCACATAGCATAGTATCATTTGTGTGACAAAATGCAAATTAAGACCTATGACGGAAATTTTTTATGCTAAAGCTGCAAAACTCATAAATTCTGTTAAATTAAAAATCAAAAAAGGAAACAAAAGCCACCCAAGGCTCTGGTTCATGTAATGTGATTACAAATCAGGGAACCAGACCTTTAGCCTGAATTGAGATGAGTGAATGTAAATGGTTTCTAACCAAGTCCTCATAAAGGTGGATGTCAAGTGGATGTGGTACAATTTGATCCTGTAGCTGGTGTCATTATAGTTGAGAGCAAAGATGAGGAAAAAATATCAAGAATCTAGGTGGAAGCAGTGTCTTAAAAAGTTAAGAGGAGGCATAAAGAAAAACTGGTCTCTCTAAGCTGTGTGCATTAATAGATAGCCTGTAGTTAGGACTTGAATTAATTAGGGTCTCTCTCTTTAGCTCCTCTCACATTACACTGAACCCCGGGCTTATGCCTCCATTAGCTCTGGGCTGACAGTCGTTTCACACTTGCAACTTCGAACATGAGATATCCCACCTTCGGCCCAGGGCTTACTGAACCCCACTCCAGAGCAGGGATATCCCCAAAAAGTCAGGATTAAGGTCTGCAAAGTGAATTGAGGTTAAAGCAAAAGCAGTAGAATGTTTTTGTCCAATCGAAACTGGGCTACATGCATTCTGCAGACATTAACCCCGGGCTTTGTGATTCCTTAAACCAGGGCTTACTGTAAGGCCTGTAATAAGTACAGCTGTGACTAGAGGCTAACCTCGGCCCTGGGCTTAGCCAAGGGCTAAGAAATGCAAGTGTGAAAAGAGCTATGAAATATATGGTCTCTCTTTGCCAGCGCATTGTGTACATACACAATACACAATGCATTGTCATGCTTCTTACCTCTGATAACAGCATGGATCCTACCTATTTTGTCAGGCAACATCTTGAAGAATTCAGAAATGCATCATCCTAAAATACTTCTGACATCTGTGTGCCCCTGATAAGATTTTTTAATCCAATTAATGAGCAGTATTCACAGCTTAAACTTTAAAGATTACATACGAGAACAAGTATCTGACAAAACATTCTGGCAAATGAAAAGACTTGGCACTCAGCTACTATCAAAACTTCATAATTAGCAGCAGAAGGGACCAGCAGCTTTTCAAATTCACACAGTGTCAGTCATTGTCCCGTTGCAGGAAGGAAGCGGTGAATGACTGAATGAGGTCAAAAAGATACAAGAATATTAAAAAGATCGGTCTCATATTGCACAAGGAGTTTCAATGACTTCAAACACTTCATGTTTCCAAAGGATATTAGATTGAATTAGACTTTTAGATCGTAGCTATTTTTTTTCCACTATTTATGCAGCCTTCCAAGATAAAATGATTCCAATCTTTAATCTGAGCCGTCTGCCCATTTGTCAGACAGCTCATCGATCAAACCCACATTTCCCAGGTCACCCGGCTGGCATGTTGATTTACAGCGTTTGGTGACTGTCATGTTCAAAGTCTTTGAAGACGTTGATAATCCACGTCTGACAGCTCTATTGTAATACTAATAAGGCTCTATATAATGTCTAATGGTGATTTGATCTTTATCGTTGAACCAAGGTTTGTGATTTGAAGTCTCATTCGAACGCCTTGGCTTTGACGAAATGGCACAGCTGCTGATAAGGTTTTCCCTCTGGACCTGATAAATATGTAATTTTAATGATGCTGACATTTTAATGATTTTTAATGATGCTGACATATGCTTTTGTGTTCATTGACCTCTAGAGAACCAAGGCTAACTTTTACAGGCTGCAGCCTCCAATAACCTGTTTCTCTCTCTCTCTCTCTCTCTCATTTTGTTTACTTTCTTATACAGGTGTTCTGTTTCTTTTCTTTCTAATCTTCTGTTTTTTAATTACTTTAAGCCTCATTTGAAACACACTGTTATCTGTCATCTGTCTGAAAATCCAATAAATGAAGTTTTGAAGAAGAAAACAAATGGGATTATCTCATCCCACTAGCAGAATTTTCACTTGATTTGATTTTTTTATTTACTCATTTTTTCACTTTTTCCCCATTTTCAACACTGAATATGAGACTAAAATGACTTGATCAGATGGAGATGTTTTTCAGCGTGGGATGTGCCTGTTTTCTGTTTTTCTTCATGCTTCATGAGAAAAGGAATACGCCACAAGTCTCTTAATCTATTCTGGAAAACTGGCAGATCAACAACAGCTGGTTGAGAAGAGGGGCGACAGGTGCCTCCGAGCCTTAAGCGCATGCCGCTGTAAACATGGTGACTATTGCAATTGGGTCCAAAGTTGGTTTTACCCGGAGCCAATAAAACTGGCCGCACAGGAGTGTTAGCAGCGAGCTTATTTTTACGTGGATTTGTGTGTGTGAGAGAGAGTGTGTGTGTGTGTGTGTGTGAGTGTGCAAGTGTCCTAACAGTGCAGTCTTCCTCCAGCACCATAATTGAATTTGGCATTTCCAGTAATGGAACTCTGTGAAGTGTGGAGAGGCTGTGATAGCCCAGAGCATCCAATCTTCACAGGTAAAAGAGGCATATGTTGCACACCATTGGACATGGATGCTATAGT
>OMKZ01017930.1:30891-63312 GCA_900302535.1 Neoniphon sammara | reverse complement strand
CTAGACAAGGCAACAGTTTTATGAATAGGCTTTTGAATAATTTCCTTTATTTTATCCCTCTCCTTAGGTTTAATGTTACTTTGTTAGCTATGTATTCTTTTATTTTTTATCCGACAGTCCTCCCGCCCTTATCCGTCCACTATTTTAGCTATTTGAATGTTTGGTTTTGTGTTCGTGTATGCTGTTTCTGCTCTTCTTTGTTCTCTCCATCGATGATAAAATAAAACACTGTGACTCTTGATAGCACTTTGTAAAGTCGATTTGAAAAGCACTAAACAATTAAAGTTTATTATGATTATGTAGATCATGATGATGATGATGATGATGATGATGATTAAGAGTAGTGGCCTAGTAGTTAAAAATGCTTTTGTTTGTCATTGTTATTCCTGTGTTTATATATTTTGTTATGTAAATTACCATACACTTTTTCTTTCTAATGCACATTTTCCTTCTTCACATTCCTGCTCCATGTGCCAAAGTATAGTTCAGTGCTATTTAGTTGGTTTATAAAACAACAGCCACCAAAGAAATTATACTTTCTTTCTTTCTTTCTTTCTTTATTTATTGTCTCAGTCATCTAGGTTGCCCATATCTCCATCACATTCCTCTTGGTGGTGGCTATACACAGGCAGCATAGTTGGAAACATCAGATCTCGTTTTTCTCCCTTGAAAAAACACTGTTTGCTGCCTATCGTTTGATTGTGAGCAGGTTAGGCAAGACCAGAGACGCCTGCAGTCTATGTACACATGTAGACAAAACTTTTCACTAAACATTAACCCTGTTACGACACATTTTGCAATAACTTCCCAAAATGTAATTAATGTTCCCTCTATTATGCAGCAATACCCGCATTTTGTAATAACTGGTCGTATTTTGTAACGGGCTAAACCTTTCGAACGCAAAATTTATATTTCCCTTACCACATAGGCCTAATGCGGTGATTACTAGGCCTACATAATGCAGTGGGTGCACTTTCCTTGTAATATAATTTACAGCATTATGTAGTGAGTTATTACAAAAATGTGGACGAATGTGTTATATTTTACGTTAAAAGGGATTCTTACAAAATACGGCGTTATTTCAAAATGCGAGTATTACTACACAATAAAGGGCAAATTTATTACATTTTAGAGAGTTATTATCAAAATGTGTCGTTATTACAGAGGCCTAAAACGTTATTACAAACCTCACTAGTGATTCCATAAAGGCATGTTGTCTTACAAGCTTTATTATCACATCTTTTGGGATGTTTTCATTAATATGGACAGATGTAACTTTCAAGCTAAATTTGATAGTGTAAAGTTTGTACTTTGATAATAGTGAAAATCAAGTAAATGTAAGGCATCGTAAAATAGCTATGGGATGTGTATTGTATACATAGACAGAAATCAAGCGGCTTTAACTTTTAAAGACATAGTATTCTGCTGTAATGGTATGGTAATCCAAAAAAGGATTTTACGGGATGGACTTGAAGGCAGCATGAGATAGGGAACCGGTAGCAGGCGTGTCGGGCCTATCGCGTGCCTGCCCTGGCGCTACGACAGCCGTCGCCCGATACTAAACTGCTCCACCCGGCTCCACCTTCCTCTGTACGTCGCAAATTTTATGAGGTTACGTCAGTGGTCCTCTGAATAGAAACTCGAGAGTGGCCATCTGTGGAAACACATTACCTGTTCATTACCTGCATCAGCATCAGCCTATCAATGCATTACACTCAGACAAAGACAATACACATGACAAATTTAGTCAGTGTTCCTATAGGGACTTCACCCTGTCTTCGTTAGAGTGTTTGTGGAACTAAAGAGTGAAGTTTGAGTGACTACTTTGTATTTATCTCCTGTGTTATTACACTGTAGCATTGTCTTTGGTATATTTTGACTTGTATTAGGCTAGCTGCATGATGCTGTAATAAGCTACACCTTCAAGATTGTACACAATCCTTCTAAAGCCTTCCTATCCTCAAAATAATATGCAGTAATTTTGAAAACATTTCCTCGAATGAGAAATCACATTTCATTTTAGGAGAAAGTGCCATGCCTGAGCTAAATTTGTAATGTAACATTGTATCTCAACAATGCATATTCTATGTCATTTAAGAACTACTGATTAAGTAGTCCATTGGTAGAAAATTATTGACCAGTATTTTTCTGGCACATTTTCATGTTTGCTATTTGAATCTGGCTATCTGTTATTTGATGTTTTTGCTGAATAAGTCCTTTTGTGCAAATGCCAATGAAGCACCTTTTAAGTAAGAGAGAGGCAGAGAGAGAGAGAGAGAGAGAGAGAGAGGTGAGTGTGTTCAGGAACTGTGGCTCATTTATTGGTGACAGTTTTGCCTTATTGTGCTAGCTTAAGGAAGCTTAAACAAACCACAGAAAATATGTTACTAAGGGCAGTTAAGTGAACTGGCGAAATAGTAAGTTCATTCATTTTCTCACTTTTCTGTAGAAAGAAAATATGCAGCCATCAAATACAAAATATACATTCCATACCTTTATTAACATCAAACTTGTCATCAGACATTATTTAATACAGCATCAGCTCCAATTAAGTTGATGTGTCCATGGGAGTTTTTAAAAATGGCCTGATTACCTTAGAATAAGTCACCTTTTTGCCATTTTTTTGTCACAATGTCTGAAAGCACCCTGTTCTGGGACATAAGTTAATGAAAGTAAATATAAAATAATACAAAAACCAGAATTAGAGAGCATTCAGAACATATGCGCATCTCATGCATCAGAGTGACTGATAATGGCCAAATCCAACCTCAATATCCTCATTAGTTACTTCAGTTTCTCTGCCTCTGGGAGTTCAAATGGTCTTCAATCTCTTGTTTGAAGAACAGCTCCCCCAGGTGGCCATGCGAGGCTTCGCTCATGGCTTTAGTCTGCATACACATCTTGTACTTGTCCAGAGGTAGCTCAACTGCGCAGTGCTTCTCGTGCCACAAGTGGAAAAGGCCCCGAGATGGAGAGCGAATCACCATCAGTTTACTGTGAAGGTACTTCCTGTACAGGTGGACATCCTCCAGTCCCCAGCCTTTGATGTTACGGTCAAAACCACCTGCCGGGACAAGTGGAGGTTAAGTGTAATGTATTCAGGAAATCAGCAAGGATCAGGAGAGATGTGTAGCTTTAGTTTCTAATTTGGATCAGTGGCTGTGTTAAAAATTGATGTTAATGTGCGTGGCATTACCTATGTTCAGGAAATCAGACCTGTATTGGCAGGTCATACCAAACCCAAAGTCTCTCCAGAAGCCAGTTTCCTTCTTTATCACCTGTTTAAAATGAGCCAAGACGGTTAGCCTTTTGTATCCCCCTTACCCACTCACTCACTCACTCGCTCACTCATCTACAGTATCTTATTTGGACCTACCAGTTGTTGATGAATGGGGGGAAGATGTGTCTGATTGCTGTAGATGAGAGATGGGTTGTATTGGCTGAAGAGCACTGGGTAGTACACTTTCTTACCTAGCAAAGGAAGAGCAAAAAGTATTTAACCCAACATCCAAATAAAGCAACCAGTTTCATAAATTCAGCAATATGCCACACAGCCCATGAGCACACAGGCTTTGTAAAATAATAATAAAGTAACTCATTTTCATTTGAATATATTTCTGTTTTGTTGCTTTCTGTTGCTGATTTTAACACAGTAGTGATTCAACCATGAAATACGTCACATTTGCCACAATAACTGTTCTAACCACCTGGGGTTAGCTAGGTTTTTCCAGTGGAAATGCCCTGGAGCACAAACTGATAACTTGCTATGTTAATGAGACAAGTAAAACTGGTTTGTTTGGAATAAATAGAGGAGTAAGCAGATAGTTAGCCACCATGACTGAACAGGCAAACAGAAACATGCCAGCTACAGAAACACCTACAGATTCTTGCAGATCACTACTTTAAATGTGAGTTTCATGAAATAACCAATAAAATTAAAAAAATAGTGCAGTAAATACTAAATAGCAAGCCTGAGCTAATATCACATATGTAGGTAATGCACCATATTTTTGTATGACAACAGGAGACAGAAGGCCACATGATCAAAACAGGCAGTAGTTTGACATTAAAATAATGTTAGCTGGAGGATTGTAAAGGTGTTGAGGTCTAGGCGGTGGATGGGTGTTTACACTTGAGTTAAGTTTTCATTTTCAGTGAAAATTTAATGTTTAATTTTAATTGTTAAAATGAATTAAATTTAATCTGACTTAATCATGTCCAAATCCAACCCCAGCTGTAACTATAATCTTAAAGCTGTTTCAGCATAGTGATACAGTTGGTTATAGTACAAGTCAAATGCATAAGTGTGGATCAAAGATGCATAACTTTTTTGATAAGCTATCATACCAACATTGCATAAAGACATAATGAAATGGTGCCAATGTTTAATACAGTGGGAATTTATGGACTTGCTTTTTCTAACTTCTGCAATTTGATTTTTTAAATTTGGTTTAATTGGCTAATTTAATTTGATAATTAATCTGATAATTTGCCACTTGATCAGCACCTGTTGCACTCCTGACTGGTCAGGATGGGGTCCCTTCTCTCTGTGGTTCTTCTCGAGATTTCCTCCTTTTTCCCTATAACCTTTGGGTTTTTTGGAGGAGTTTTTTCTTTGGGTCATTGGGTGTCACCCTGTTTTGTTTGTTGTAAACTTGTGGGCGTCTAAAGGCCTTGGAGTGATAAGCAGTGATTTGGTTCTCTAAATAAACCTGAACATGAACTTGACTGATCTCTCTCTCACCAGCCTCTGCACTGAGTCGACAGGATGTGAGGAAGTCAGAGGTAAAGTGGATGTCAACATCGCAGAAGAAGAGCAGCACGTTCTGGCTCCGCCTCCACGCCCGGGCGCCCACGTCCAAGCCCCGCCCACGAGAGAACTCCTCATTCAGCTGGATCAATGTGAAGCTCCTGAAACGAGTCTCCCTGAGGGGAAGAAGAGAGGAAGGCTGCCGTTAGCTACCATCATCCATATGTCCAATTGGGCAGGTGACCTGATGTTTTGAAAGTCTTAAGTTCACAGTATATTCGCATTTGAAAACAACCTGTAAGAAAGCAGTCATCTGCCCATCAAGAGTGCAGTTTTCTTAATTCAAGCACCAGAGTTTTACTTTATTTAGGCCTTACAACACACTACAGGGAAGTTATTTTCACCCACAGGCCTCAAGATAATGTGATCTGAGAGGATAAGATCTGCAGTAATGGGAAAACAAGATGCTGTATTATGATTTTTTCACCGCAGCCTGAGCACTACAGAGGGGTCTGTGGTGTTCCCCGGGGTCCAGAGGCTTCAGAGGATTAGCTGATTATTACAGTTCTAAAACAGCGATACCCTCTCACTTACAGTGTTTATCTTATCCCCAAAATACCCGCAGTGCAGAAGCATCTCCAAGTCTGATGAGATGAACTGATTTTGTCGCAGTCATGTATTAATCTGTTAATCTTTCTCCCTCTCAATATCAACTCATCATTCAGTACAATTCAATGAAATAAACCCACTCTAATCAGAATGAAGAATTTGCATGTTCTCCCTGTGACCTAGCACTGTTTAATCACTACTCCTGAACATGAGCATTTCTATTCCAAATGTTAGAAACGAGAGATTAAAGGCTTTAATTTGTGGTGTCATCAAGGGACAAATCCTGAGCTGCTGTATTGTAAACAGCAATGCAACAGCAATGCAAAAGAAAGCATTGATTACATTTGTGGGCTCTTTGAATGTTTTTTTGTGCTTTTACATCCATGTGGCCTGTATTTTATTGTATGTTCATAGTTATGAAAGAGAAAATATGCATATATCCATGTAAAATTCACAGGTTGGTATTATATTTATTGGAATGTGCTCTGAGGGCAGCATTGCATCTAACACTAACCATAACCATAACCCTAAGCTTAACCCTAAACCATGCAATGCTGCCCTCAGAACACATTCCAATAAATATAATGCCAATCTCTGTAAAATTCGGTTTGGGTCCCCTCACTGTGTGCAGAAAGTCAGTCTCCCATTTGACGTCCTTGAAGACATGACATCATTAAAACAGACTTAGTTCTCCTTTTTTTAAGTCAAACCCAGACTGTCCAAGATCACCGGAGGACATTGTGGGTGAACATTGCTGAAGGATGCATTTTTACTCGAGTTCCCTTATATTTTGATTAATCCAACACACTGTGTCAAAGTAACATGACTTGCACTGTGAAGTGTCTTACCTCGTGGTCTGGTCCATCATGGCTTTCACCTCGTCTATCTGATCACGACCAAAGTAGACCACAGTAAGGTGGACCCTGCCGTCCTGCTGGATGCACACTTCTCTGAACCAGAAACACCAAAGGCAGTCATTACAGACCAGTTCAGAAGACATGGAATAGACTCACTTCTACACAGTTCGATGGAAATATAAATCAATATCCACTGAATTACAGGATTTGATCCATATCAGTGAAACTAGCCTTTAAAATGTATAAAAATTCTCTTCGGCCGTGTTCATATTAGCATCTTGGGGCTTGACAACCCAAGTTATTGACTGGATTCACTCATGTTCTGTGTGCGTAAACACATGCATATTTAGAGGATTAAGAACACATGCACATATGAACATCTAACAAGACTCTTTCCAGTACTTTGAGTTATATCTCTGCTCATCAGTAACCAGCTGTCAAGCCCTGTTCCCACCCATATGTGCACAGCCAAGCTCATTTGCATATTACCTAAAGTGACTTCAGGTTACTGCTGCCTGTTTTGAGCAGGACTTGTCACTACTAGTTGTCACTCTTGTTGAGAATCATAATGAGTGTAAACCTAGTCAAGCGCTAAAATGAGGAGTGGCAACTGTATTTAGCTCTATTGTGAACAAGGCCATGATGTGCACGCGCATATATACAAAATAAAGATTTACACAAAACTTCCAAATGTATTATTTAAATTAGAGATCAGAGGTGTTATGATATGATCTCAAACTGTTTGTGTGTGCCTTTCATGTGGTACCTGAAGTTACTGATGAACTGTCTGAATGCGTCCGCCCTCCTGGACAGAGGCACAATGATGTTGATGAGCATGTTGCGCGTGTCCACCGTCTCACTCTTCACTTTCATAATGGGGCCGAACGGCCGGAAGAACACCAGCTGTGTGAAGTCCTGTGGGCTCTCACCTTTAAACATCAAGTCATACACTGTCCCTCTGTCCCTCTCTGTGCGGGTCAGCCCTGTGACAGAGAGAGAGAGATGAGAAGATGCCATTTTAGAGCTATTAAAGAAGGAGCCTCTGTTGCTTCTTACAGTAGTACATAAATGATTTCTTTGGATAGAAGCCACAGTGTTAGTGTGCAGTCATGCTTGATTTTATAGTAACCTCATGCAACACATTAAGAAAATAAAACAAATTAAGAAGGGTCCATCCCCAGCCTTTTCTGTCTGGATGTAGAGGTGGAAAGTAAGTAAGTATATTTTCCCAAATACTGTAGTTCCCTACAGTTTTGAAGTGCTGGCACTTTCCTTGAGTATTTGCATTTTGTGAGACTTTAAATTTTTACTGCACTACATTTCAGAGGGAAATATTGTACTTTTACTGCACTACATTTGACTGTACTTACTACTTACTTTGCGGAATAAGGTTTTACATGCAAAAACATAAAATATGATGCATGGTTACAGCTGAAACTAGCCAACAGTAATGTGGATCACTTAGAGCTACAAAAATAAAATACTTCTTACATATTAATGCATCAATAATTTAACACTCTGAAAGGAACCATTTTTCAGAATGACTTAGTTAAGTACATTTTATTTCTAATAATGCTATACTTTTTCCCAGGTAACATTTTGAATGCCGGACTTTTATTTTTAATGAAGCAATTTATTATGGTATTGCTGAAGGATTTGAATACTTTTTTCCACCACTGGTCTGGAGTTTGCATGTTCATTTTACACTCCAAACACATGCAAGTCAGATGGACTTGGAGCATCTAAATTGTCCCTAGCTGGGAATATGACTGTGTTTCTGCTTGTATTAGTCTTGAAATGACCTGGAGACCCTTACTGTGATTAAATGAAGACACTGAATGAATGAGTGAATGTTCATCAGCCACACCCCTCTCACCCTCTATGAAGTCTGATGGCGAGTATGTGCGCTTCCTCCTGCTGGTGTCGCTGTGTTGCTGAGGTCCGTTGAGAAAATGCAGAGCTGTCTCCAGGGTGCCGATCAACTCATCCCTGCGGTCCTTCCTCACTGGCCTCTCCTCAGGGTGCTTGGTCAGCCCCATCTCCAGCTGGTACACCCTGAGTGGCAAAAAAAAACCAAAAAACAAAACAGCAGCCACTCACTGTATGATTTCACCGCTGGCTGGATTTGACTGACGATTTTAATTGCTATATAATAAAAACAAAATAAATGTGACAGATTTTGTGAGAGTTTACAGTGAAGGCGGACAGCGTAGCATGAGGCAAGATGTGAATCCATGCATGCAACTTCTTTTTTTTAAGATTATTTTTAGGCATTTCTGTTTAATTAGACAGGTGCAGTGGAGAGAGACAGGAAAGACAGGCTGGAGAGAGAAGCAATGACATACAACAAGGGGTCTGGACTGGAATCGAACCCTGGCCATTGCAACAAGGACTGAGCTTTAATGATATTCACTCTGTAGGTTGAGCACTACAATTACTGGCACTGAGCAACTTTGAGACCCTCAAAGCTGTAATCCCATTTATAGATGATCCTATCCAGTGAATGATGGTCCTACTCACCGACGCAGGGTGAAGGTGTCGAAAGGAATCATTGCATATTCACTGGGCACCTGCATACCTGAATTCACCTCAGCCTGGTTCAGCTGGGAACGGAAGAATTCCTGGAGGAAATTATTACCATTTATTATTACAAATCTTAGGTGGAGGTCAGGGAGGTCAGAGTACAGGCTCGGTTAGAGAAGAGCATCCCACTGATATGATTTCAATGTTTTTCCTGAAAGTAGTGTGGATGCTTGCCACCATAGGGGCTGCATCTATATCTATATCTATAATCTGCCTTTTTCCTACTGTTCCTACCTTAATGTCAGACTGTGATGGGGTTTTGTGCAGGCTCTCTAGACCCAGAGGCAGAATCCCCTTGGCCTTTGCCTTTTCCAGGGACTCCTGAAGCTGCTGCGTCCTCTCCTGCAGAGCCTCCTTCAGCTGGGCTATCTGCTTCGTCAGGCTGTTGATGTAGTGCCTGTGAGAGTCCTCTCTCTCCTGTAGTAAGGCCATGTATCCCTCCTTGCTGGTGGCCCCTCCAGACCACAGCAGAGCCTGCTGGCTGCGGTGAGCTGCTGGCTTACAGGCCAGGAGGTAGAGCAGAGACAGGCAGCAGCAGATGACCAGCAGGATGATGCCGACACGGGCTGTCATGGCGATCAGCCACCGTTTGAGCATAGTGTCGAATGGATTATCTTTTGAGCAAGGCGTCTGAACACTTGTTTACTAAAATGTAACAGCACTTCTGTCATGTGGAGACGAAGCTGGAAAAAAATAAGCAATCCATTCTGGGTCCCAGCCCATATTTAAAAATATGGCTTTTCAATGAGACTTCCTCCTGTCTTTTCATGCCATCTTCAGTCAGTTATGTCACCTTTCACATGCAGTAGTGTTTTTGTACATTATCCAAGTGTCCATGTCTCTTACACATGGAAGCCATGTGTTTATCTCACATCAGTGCAGAGATCATCATGGAAGTTACCTGTGAACATTACATGCAAGGAGGTTACTGTATGTGAAGGAAAGGCATTTTGTACAGTAAATTCTGTGCCACAAAGAGGCATGTCAGCTGTAAGTTATTTACACTGAATTAATTCAAACCAACCTTTCACAGAACAAAACCCCCAAGGGCAAATATCTCACAACAGATGTAAAATTTAGAGAAAAGGACTCTTGAGTCTGAGGGGGGCTCTTGGTCAGGGTTAGATTGGGTTAATATAAAAAGCACAGAAAAAGACCTGACCTTACTTTCACTCTGAGTGCCACGAGGCTGAAGAGGGAAGTGACAGAAACAAACATTTCTCTGTGTGTCTGTCCAACCAGTGTGTGTGTGTGTGTGTGTGTGTGTGTGTATTAAGGCTATCCATATTAATAAAAACATCAGACTCTTTTGGACTTTGTGCAAGCTCCCAAAGTAATGCTTACGCAGCATCCATAATTTTGAAAGCCTGAATATTATGCTTATGTGTGCAATCTTTCACAGCACTTGTGGCTTGTATAAAAGCCTTTCATCTGTTTGAAATGCTTGCAAAGCTTTGATCATGGTGTTAGTTCAGTTGACTACCTTTCAAACTGTAAATCTCAGTAGATTATCACAGCTCTTTACTTGGTGCAACTGATTGCGGTTTGTAAAGACACAGAGATGCTTCTCATGAAGCAACGACCGAGTTCAAATCTTTGAATGTCATCCCCCAAGAACATTTTTACACCCAACAAAACTCTCATGTGGGAAGGAAAGAAAAAATATATCTGAATTCTACTCACCAACTGCTTTGGATCTTGCAGGAAAGATATCCATCCATCAGTTCTATAAATTTCCTGTACTGTCGCTTTCAAAATCTGTCAGTCTTATGTGCCTGAATTTTTTTGTTCCTCTTGTACTAAAGTTATGTATATTATCAGAGAAAAGCTTATTTGTAATGTTGAAACAACTCTTTTCCTCTCCTGCTCTTGTCAATAAACTTGAGGGCTGAAGCGGCCTTCAAGAGTAAACTGAACTGAGTCCTGCAGAGCTCTGAGTACCTCCTCTATCTCATCCTCTCCTCTCAGTCTCCACCCTTCACACAGGACCTCCCTCTTTCTTTGCCTCTCTCACTTTCTATGAGAGCCAGTGTTCACTGCCATCCCTGTGAGATCTCAGACCATCTGCCTTAATCTTGAATTCCCTTTCAGGTCCTCAGAGGCTCCGCTCGCCCTTAAGTCTAATTAGAAGGCAGTGTGAGTAAGGAATGCCCTTCAGACTGCGATGCTCTGCCACCTGCAATCTGTTGTGGAGAAATAGCTAGGTACTGGTTGGAGTCCACCAATGGGACGGGGTCTTGCACATTTAATGGGGCACGGTGCAGATGGTCCCTGTTTTTATTTACTCTGACTTCAGAACTTGGTGAATCTTGAACCTCTCTCCTTTGCTGTCCTTGTCATTAATAAAAAACTGTTTTCTAAAAAAAACTTCACATGTAAAACTACAATAATTATAAGGAAAAATATGTCTGAATGTCAGAGAGAATATGTCTGCATGAGTTTGTTATGTAATTTGTTAAACATTTCAGAATATCTACATTTAAAAGACCTTTCTGAGACTGCAGTGTGCTCGCACAGTGACGAGGTGTAAAATGTGTTCAGAATTGCTGAGAGAAATTACCATGACTGGAAAAAAACAGAGTGAAGCAGTTTCCTGTCTCACTGCAGTGCTTGTTTTTTCTTCTCAAGGTGAATCCAAGCCCAACAGTCTGCCTTGTATATATTCGGTGAGTGTCAAGTGAATAATTGATGTATTGGTAGGAACAAAATCACACAGCAAAATTAGGAGGGCTGCAAACTTGTAAAAATCAACACTATGCTCGTGACCTCAGAGTCATATAGAGTCTGTAAGAAGACAATCAACTGTCCAACGGATTCTTGGCAACTCAAAATTAATTGTCAATGAAAACTCACCAGTGATCAACATTGGAAAAGTTCCTGTGCATCTGTGTAAAATTTTGTGAGAAATTTTGTTTCTGTATCACAACACTGTAGAATAAGAAATGAGCACTGTACTCTACAGTACAACCGAAAATGTTCACATGTAGCGGAAGAGAGAATGAGGAAGCTCAGCGGCTGCACAACAGTGCAACTTCACAGACTGCACCACTGACTGAAATTTGAGATGTAAGTTTGGTGTTTTACCTGACGATGGCGCCAGATACATCACTATGAAGGAACAAACAGCCTGAGTCTGAGCAAAACAGACAGATTTATTATTGTTTCAAGTTAAAGATATTTACATCCACTGGATTACAAAATGTGGAATGTGGCCAGAATCTGAGAAAACATCTTTACTTTTGTTTATGTATTGCAACAGGTTAGAGAAATCTTTCCTTTCTTGGCACACATGTAAAGCCAGTATCCACACCTTGATTGTGACTTTTAATTACAGTGCAGGTGCCTTTCTGGACCGTGTGCTTTGTGAATTTTGTGCTCAAATTAGGCAGTGCTTGCTTGAGATTGTTGTAAATCACAAAAACCTACAGTCAAGGAATGTAAAACAGAATCACCAGCAATAATACCACAAAATGCTGTGTATAAAAGTGGAATTTAGTGGCTTCCCAGATGAATTAACACAACACCATTGAAATTCATTGCAACTACTTCCCTTATCTTCAGATGAAAAAGCCTCTTCTTGGACTCTATGAAAGACCAACCGCGCTTGGAAACATAGGAGCCACTGTGGTGCATCCAAGCCGTGGTTGAAAATTTTATGAGAACCGAGGCATGGCAACTGGTTTCAAAAACACTTGAGTTCAGAGTACAATACATAACAAAATCTTCAACACATTTCAACCAAGAACAAAGTTGTGGTGAGGGCAGGAGCATGAGTTGTAAATTCCTGCCGTCTATGTTACAACAATAAAACCAAAACGTGTCTGAACAATAAACGTCCTGGTGGAAAAAAAAAAACAAAAAAACAACCAGAACATGTAGGACATACAAAATATTAGAGGTGGGCACCAATATGGATTTTCCATATCAATATCAGTTGCACTTTTCCAATGTAAACTGAATAATTATTGGTCTGTGAGAAAGACTACAAATTTTTTAAAACAGCCTTTTACTTGCTACACATGGACTATAGCTGGAGGCACACTGTGCTTCTTCTAGTAATCATTCCTGCTGATTATGAAATGTGAATCTGTCTGTAATCACAACCAACATGACTTTAATTTATGGGGAACTTATGCCACCAAACTCAACCAGTTTCATCCAAAGTGATCTGAGCCCTGGCTACAGTCTGCCCCTCTCCTCTGACAATCAAGTAATAAAACTAGCCTGATGAGCACCATTTGTTTCTAGTTAGCCGTTTGACTTAACTAAATTTTAGCTCTTGGCCCTTTGTAGTCAGACTCTTTCTCCTCCTCTCTAAACTCAAACAGTTTGCTGTATTGTGTATCTCGGTATTTCAATTTCTCTCAGCGCCTCCTTGTGCTGCTGCCAGTTCTGTTGGCAAGGTCACTGAGCAGAAACTAGCAATTTGTCTGTTTCATTGTCTCAAAACTTCCTGCTGCAAACAGCATAAAAGAGACATAACCTCTTTATCTTAGTATCCATTTTCTATATCCTATATATTTCTATATGCTCAGGCAATATCGATATCATATCGTATCGATGCCCACCGCTACACGACACACACATGCTCAGAAGGGATCACTGTGTCATGCCTCCATCCCGAGGCGCTCATCCTTTCACACTCATTTATCCACATCCAACGCGAAACATGAAGCTGTTGCTCCTCCACCTCAGTAGTGCCATCAAGGCTGCTGGAGGCAACTGGAGAGAAGGACGGAGGTGTGAGGGGACGGGTGCAGAGAGGAAAGGGGATGGGATTTTGAAAGAAGAGTGGCAGAGTGGTGTGTGGGTGGCTGAAGATAATCTCTCAGACACCACAACGTGTCGTGTCGCCATCTCAGGATGGTTGCTAGGCAACAGCATCCCTCAGAGTCTTCCTCCGGGTGGTAACTAGGTTACCCCAACTCACTATCAACTGTTGGTATTTTGCTGTGTTTTCGCAACAAAACAGTGTCCTCTTCCCGTTGGGTGCTAAGTTATACCAGCTGGCTTGGCCTGGTGGCGTCCCGCCCAGGCTGGCAAGGGTTGCTAGGTTACACAAGTTCATCCAATAGAGTCCCTATGCTGTGATGCTGTTCAGGGGGGCCGGCGATGGGTTTGTTGCACATGGGGCAGACACAGCGCACCTCCAGCCACTTTACGAGGCACCTGCAGAAAAACACAGAGGAGGTAAGTGGGTGGAGAAATGAGTTGTCCCAAAAAGGGATTAGAGCTAAACTGGTTTCCATCCCCAACTCAGCACACATCTACAAACACCTTCACGTTAGTACACATCCATCCTGCCAATGGAAAAATGCTCTTCATGTTAAACCTCTTAAATTCTGATTTTCCCTTAAATTTCTCCTTAAATAGCTTCAAAGATAGAATAAACCTTTTCTTTTTTCCACATTACACAACAATGTCACATACATATTCTGTATCTGTTGGTTGTATCTCCTCTACAGCTACATCACACTTAAATTGAGTGAAATTTTCAAATACAAGATTCCATTGTTTTATGGCTGGACCATTACATCAAGCCGAAAATATCTAGGTGTCTTGTGCGACATTTTCCTGTAATTGGCAGGACATCTTTGGCATCTTTGGAAACCCTGGGATCTCCACTAGAATTTAAAATAAAGTTCTGTTGGTCTGAACAAAACTCGGCTGTGCAGCATGCATTTTTAATAACAAATCCACCAATGTGACAAGCATGGCTGAATGCTTCGGAGAAACCAAGTGCTGTTATTAGATCAGCATCCCTAATCTTAGGCACCTGATAATCATAAGAAAACAGCCATGTTTCCCAAAAACCTCTCAGCGCTCGCCCTGTGATAAACTGGGGACCTATCCAGCATTTTCCTTGCCTTCTGCCCAATGCATGCTGGGATTGGCTCGAGTACCACCCTGACCTTGAATAGGACTAAGCAGCTAAAGAGGACAAATGAATGAATGAGAGAATTTCAGCCCCGTTGGCTTCTAGTTCAAGATTCTAGCACCAACCTAAAAGTCTCATAGGCAATAACCTGACGACAACCATTTTCACTTTAACAAGACTGGTGCAAAGTGGCAGCAAGAGTGAAGAATGACTCCACTGTGTTCTCCTGTACTCACTTCCTGTGGAAGGCATGTTGGCATGGCAACACTCCCAGCTCGTCTTTCACTTTGAAGTCTTCCAGGCAGACAGCACACGTCTGCTGTGTGAGTGACAGACAGACAGACAGGCCGGAGTGAAAGAGACAAAGACCGAGGGACGGAGAGAGCGAGAGAGATGACATGAGAGAGGGGGTCCTTTGATGAAATTATGATGCATTATTCATAGCTATCTTTCACAGTATAAGAGTAGTAATACAGTTTATATGAGCTTTGTTCTCTGGTATAATCATATGTACATAAATCAATAACAAATGTATATGTAAATCTTGTTCTTACCCCATGTAGATTCAACTTTTTTGGATCTCCTTTTAAAACTACCTGTAAGAATAACATAGATCATATTTGAGTGGGATTTTTCATCAGTGTGAGACTTTATGAGCTCTTAAATATTCAGCTCAGGCTCACCTCTCTGTATCCAAACCGCTCACTCTGCGCTTGGTGTCGTAGTTTACTGTGGATGAACAAACAAATGCATAAATAACTAACTTCATTTGCAATCTATGTAAGTTTCAGTAAAGCCTGTACTAGTTATTTTACTGAAAAATACATGGTATAAAGAGATCATGCAGGGTATAAAGCAATACGTGTCTATATTATAAACTGGGCTTAACAGCAGGTCATTTGACTCATGCTGAAATTTAATACTGTTTGGTTAAATTATGGGACTGGCTGTGTAACTGGCTGTGTAATTGCTGGGTTTGCTTTGATAATGAACTATCTTTTCAAACAGCCACAATGGCACAGACAAATGAATGCTTACTTGCAAGTACACACACATTATCAACACACAAAAACTGGATACAACTAAATAATCATGTAACTACACACAAATACGCACATACACAGCCACACATGCACTCAGTCAAGTATAAACACACACATGCACACGCGCACATGCACAAACACACACACACACACACACACACACACAGCTAATGAGTATGTTGCCTCTTTGAATCTGTGCACCACCCCCAACACCAACAATGGATAGGAGATCTTTATCGCCTCGTGAGCTGTGTCTGCTCAGGCGGTTATTTTTGGCCTCCTGTTATGGCTGTTTTCTCACTACTAAACATAGGCTCAAATGTCTGTCACTGTCTGCCGTTTTGGCCCAAAACGAAATGCAACGACAGCATCTGAGATGAAAGCTGACTGTTATTTCTGATCTCTGAGAAAAAATTATATCTCAGGGAGTCTTTACTTAAGAGTGGGAAACAACGCAGTATTCATTGTTTTTGTCTCTTGGTTTATTGTTTATGCTGATTGCCGCAAACAGTCCTCCACGCAGAACAATGTGAGGATACACATTTTACATGCGTCGAGGGTTCCCATGCCTAGAGAATGATGTCCTGTGGGTGAAAGGGGGCATAACAGAGATTTCAGATATTGTGGTACAGCTATTGTACTTTGATTGCTACAGCAGAAAATCCATACAGATCTACTAACGACCAGTTCCTATTGTATAAGCTAACAATATTGTTCAACAGGTGTGAAGGATTGTACACAGGCGCGCCAAAACCTATTTATCGAGGTCTACTGGGAAATCCAGTGCTTTTCCTTGCATAACACATTTTAACAGACCTTATTTTAAGGATAATGGTATTGTGTAATACAAAGTTTCAGTCTCACCTTATATATTTAGATATAGAATATTTACACAGTTATATCTTACAATATCACTGTGAATCTGGCCTTAAATGAACCTATGTTCATTATTTGTGGCACTATAAAGAACACTGGTAAATAAAGTTTAAAACTGTTTTCAAAATTAAGTGTAATCTTTCTGTGGTTCTTAAGTATCCTTTTGGAAGACAGCTTGCAGGGTAAATTTCCTGATTGACATCTCTACAAACATCACTCATTGTGCAGACATAATGAAAGGCAGACTCTTCCATCTTATCTTCTCATCATATTATCATTTTCAGTGACGGCGCATAATATCTCTGTGATCATCCTCAAATTCTGTCCCAAAGATATCGATAGACTCGACAATCCCATTGAACGCGGCTCACTGTGGTTTCACAGTGTCCTTCATCAAAGTGGTCATTGCAGTCAGTTTCATCATTTTTTTTGGATACATTCTGTATTAGGGTCAAGCTGTGACCTTCACTCCGCCTGCAGAGACGACTTTCTCAAACCCAATCTCAGAACATAGTGGATGTCTCTCCAGATATTTCCACTGACTCTACTGCTATGTCCACACGAGTTAAAAATTTATTTCCAGCTCTCCCTTTTCACTTCTGTAGCATTTCTGAGTTGACTTTTAATATTTTCCCCAATTGCTATCTAGACTCATTTGAAAGGGAATGATATTTAGTATATAACTAAGCAATTGTTGCATGCAAAGTTTGCATGCAGGGCAATCTACCTTATTTGTTTTACTTGACTGCATTAATCAGTCATGTTAAAATCATTGACTCTTGGATAATACAAGAGTACATGAGCTTTAGAAATCGTATGTTGCTTTTTCATCCTCTGAGATGTGGAGATGCGCGTTTCCCAACCTCAGTCTAAAGCATAATCAAAATAAAATGAGTCAGTTAATTTGATGGGGGAGGACAGCCTGTTGGCTCAGAGGGACCAGGAATATCTCTGCTCACACCCACTGTACTGTCCTCACTGGCTAAAACCTCCTCAGTTTTCCTGTGCTCCTCACTAGTTTCTATGATTTGCCACAGCGCTGTAATGTCACCCTGAGCAGCTGCTATGCCTCAAATTCAATACCCATTATACATTTTCTTCTAGCTGCAAGTGGTGTTATGACAGATCGTGGTAAAATTACTGATAAGATATTTTTGGTCTGTGCTTTTGACACCCCTATGATTTTGCACCCACAGACATCGCATGTACCGCACACCCCCAGTTTGTGCCAATGTTAGTACAGAAAAGGTCTGAATGTGATGCAGGGTGTTGCTAAAAAGATTGTGCGTGTTGAGCAGCTCAGTAAAGGCACACATACATATATAATTTGCCTTATATAATGTATGGAGGTAACGTTGTCCAGACAAATAACATCCAAAGGCAGACAGAGATTTCCAGTCCAAGCATGTTGTTGTCATGTTAACTGAACATCATGAAATCATTGGCACACAAGACTGGGCCTGTCTGAGAGGGATAATAGGAAACTGGCCCCCAACAGGGAATGGCATTCATCACTCAGCATTCATTTGATGAATCACCCGCTCTATAAATGAATTCACAATCACACTCCTACCCAAGACTACCTTCACTGTTCTAATGGGGCTAAAGGAAGTGACTCATTGGATATGATTCATATGTAAGTGCTTTTAGAGAGGCAGGAAGGATGCAAGCTTTTCTGACACTGCTGATGGTCAGTTAAACAATGAATCCAGGTCAAAAAAAAAAAAAATAAGGCTATAAATTTCTGCCTGACATCAGTAACCATGTAATTTACATTTTTATCAATCATGACTATTTAAAAGTTAGACATGTTTTTGTTGTATGACCAGAATTTGCTTTTGACCCAATTAGATGCTATTTGACTCTATTTACCCTATATTTTTACAAATATACCTTATTAATAAATAATAATAACTGAATAACTGAAGGTAAAAATTCCTTCTTCAGATAGAGGAAGAACCCACCTAACTGCCTGTTTTCCTGTCTTATAAGGCTGTGGCACACAGGGCAAGTTCAAGCTGAAGTTCAACATTACTCCAGGATTACCTCAGCAATGTACACTAACAACATAGGAATTTCCTATTGCCATTTTTTCCCTTTGTGTCCCATTACTAGAAATGTTTACTATGTAATATTGACTGAAAATTCTCCCAAGTTTCAAAATGTTTTTATGGTTGATGGCACTAGATGTATTTAACTTGTTACCAAAGCTGGAATCTAGTTTCAGCCCAGCCTAGCTGCCTTACAGAATGAATGAGCTAAATAGGAGGCACAGACACAAAATTGGGGAAAAAAAATGCTGCATACCAGCTGCCTCTGTTAGTGGCATGTGATGTTTGTTTTCTGACGTTTTGTTCTCCTTTTCAATTTGTACTTTGTTATTCTCAGAGAGCACGTTGACCCACCCTCCAGCCAATAAACACACAACATTTCGGCCCTTGATGGCAGACGAGAACTATCAAATAGCAGCTCATTTGACAAATCCAGAGCTTCTGTCTGCATTTCTAGGCCTCCAGGAGCTGCTAAAAAAAAACAAATGTGGAACCTACCAAAATACCTGGGTGCAGGTGTTGATGTTGACATATGTGGGTCATGTAGCACTTCATGCTTTTGATAAACTTGTCTATAAAGTGTTTTCCCTCAGCTGAGCCTGCTCCCCTCGCGCTGCACAGACGTCTGTCCTCACACATTGTGGCAGGCTGCTTCCTGTTGCCTCATATCCCGTCATTCGGACACAAATGACCCCTCGGCTCATCGGGGAGTTCAGTGTCAACAGCGGGAGAGGTCACACTTTTCCTCACTTCTTCCTCCGTCGCTAACTAGCTTTCTCGCACACCCACAAACACACACACACACACAATCTCTGCCACACATTCCTGCCCCCCCTCACCTGATGAAGTAGCAGCAGAAGATGAGGCTGAGGATGAAGACGAAGATGCCCGTGCCGAAGATGACCATGTAGATGTTGAGGGGCAGGTCCTGGAAGGTGATGGGCGGCATGGTGCACGACTTGTTGGAGTAGACCAGTCCCAGACCACAGAAGCACCCTGCACCGGGACAGAAGAGCTTATTTAATACACACTTGTAAGCACCCACTAGAGGACATGGGAACAAGGCCGAGAGTTAAGAGGCACTGCCAGCAGGAGCACAAAGGAGGAGGCCTGACACTTACTGCATATACACAATCTGTTTCCGTCCCCCTCTCTCTCTCTCTCTCTCTCTCTCTCTCTCACACACACACACAATTGAACGCATGGTCACGCACACACTTTTTGTGTAATACACTCCTCCACTCATGGGCAGCTGAGGGTCTGACCTGCAGCTGTGTCCGTCTCTAATGGAAACCAAACAGTAGAGCGTCATGCTCTCACACACACACACACACACACACACACACATACATAGATGCACTTATTGAGAGAAAGAAGTACATAAAGACTGTGTGCGTGCTTTTGCGTGTGTGAAAGAGAGAGAGAAATAGAGATAAAGAGGAGTCCATTCAAGATGTTAGATACCTGTCCATTCCTATTTTATCCACGGTCAAGCATCTGACAATGTATTTAAACATATTAAAAATTGCTGCATACAACTGCACTGTAATTCATCATGAGCCATAGCCTCATTTCTAAATCTGGTGGCAAGTCTTTCTCATGTAAACCCATTAACATGGATGGAGGAGACGGTAATAATAATCACTGATGAAAAGCTGTTGAGTTTGCTCAATCAGCTGAGGCTCTTTGTTAAGAAACACAATGTCAAGAGAACCTCAAAGCAGCTCACACTTTAAGGGCCGAACCTTGAGGGCCATTTGTATGAAATGGCAACATAAAAATATTGACCCCAATTGTGGATAAAAACAACACAAAAAAGGATAAGATGCAATTATGTGACTGCCTGTAAACTCGTTCTTTTAGCTGTACTGGGAAAATTTTCATCCCTGTGACTTTATTCCTTGAATTGAGCGCTTTTATAGGAGAACTTGGAATTGGTTCCAATCCAAACAGATGGTATTCCCATGAAAGGTCTTTTGTCTCGTCCACCTTGGTTTGGACGCTGAACTCCTTTGTGTGTTTGTGTTATCATGAAGTAGATTATCTGTGAAGCATTGGTGTCTGCCATTGAGCAGTCAAGGTCAGAGGTAGAGAGGTGGGGGAGGGTGGAGAGTAAGGCAGCCTGTGTTTATTGTGTGTGTGTGTGTGTGTGTGTGTGTGTGTGTGTGTGTGTGTGTGTGTGTGTGTGTACATTAATTGCCAGCTTATGTGTATTGTGGGGTATGTGCTTATGTTTACATTGAGAATATGCACAAGATTGCCAACAATAGAAGCCAGAGAGAGATAGGAGAAACTACATAGAAACAGATTATATAGAGAGTGAAAGAGACAGTTGTGTTTTGTGAATCTGTGTTTTGTGTTTTGTTATCTGTGCATGTGAGTGGAGGCTTTGTGAGCACTGGGTCATACTAACCCAGGGAGTGACAGTGAACTGTAGCTAAAGAAGGACCTGAATACAGCTTAAGTGTGCAGATATAAAACTTTCTAGAGCATGTATGGGCCACTGTGTGTCATGGAGCGCCATCAATTTTATTCCAACCAAAGACCAAAGCAGCTGATTTCACAGATTGGTTCCTCTTCTGTGATTGAAGGTGTACCAATCTGGCAGACTCTCAGTTCCTCTGGCCCACAATTGCCTATTGTTTCTATAAAAACCAAACATTACTATGAAATTGTACTGTACAGACCATTATGAATTTAATTTCATTGCAATGGGGATTTGTTACTTGGGTCATGCCTTTCATCGATCCCGGTATTTGTATTAACTTGCACAGCAGAAGTAATACGTTGACATTTCTATTTGACATTTCTACCTCTTCAGAGTAGAAGCTGCAATATTAGAGGATCGATATTTCCCGACTCTTAGCGCCGCTCTCCCTGAATAAGAGGCGATCCTCCATCTACTGAGACACACCGGGGGCTGCACATTCAAGTTCCTCTGCTAAATTACTTCACTCCCTCAGAGACAATCAATGCAGGAGACACTGACGACTGGCTAATCCTCAGTCAGTACTATTAACAATCAGCACATAGTAATTGGCCCATGAACACGCGCACACGCACATACTGTACATGCAGGCGAGCATGCTGCACGTACAGGCACACACCCTGAAAAATGACAGACATTAATAAACAAAAAGGACTCATCTGGCAAACCTCGTTGTCTCCAGAACGTTTTCATTCGCCTACCAAATCAAATCACTACATCGTCGGGAAACAAAGAGAAAAAGAGAGAGAAAGTAGTCTGTCATGCTCGCAACTGCCTGTGCGAAATCACCTCGCAGCTGATGGCACGAATTACCTGAGAAGCCGCTGCCGACTCAGACTCAAATGTGGGTCATCTGTATGAAAGCCCTTGTGGATGTATGTCTGTGCATACGGATGGGCGTTCACATCTCCCTCCATATCTGCATGCATAGAAAGCAGACAGCTATATGTGGGGTTTTGCTATGGGGAGAGCCCTGCATGACCACTGACCTATATTGGCACACTCGGGAGGCGCCCGTTGCCATGGTGCCAAGAGTAGCAGATGCAAAAGAGGGAAACGCTAGTCGAAGTTCTCATTTAAGGACACAGGACCCAAGTCAATGATGAGTTTCGACTGCCAGCCAGACTCTCATGTTGTCATTCAGTAACTGGAAAAACACCTTGACTATACGGCTGCTTGTCTGGATGAGACGCCTGATAGGGGGTTTTGTCCTATATAGGCAGCAGTGTTCGCGCAAAGCTACTGCTGCTGCTGCTGCCTGAACTACAGGCAGAACTTCCCATCAAATATTCAACAGTTCACATGAGGGAAAAACTCAACCCTGCTGCTGGTTTTCAAGAGAAAAAGAAAAAGAAAAGTAGGTTGTCTCAAAACTCCATCATACGCATGAAGGGACGAGATGTGTCATGCAGAAAAACTGGAACAAATACCCACTGTCTTTATCACAGATCCTGACACGTAGAGCAGCTACTGAGCTGCGGCTGCTGGCTGATATTGCATTCATTCTGTGTGCAAAATGTCGCTCTTTGGTATACTGTGTGTGCGTCTTGTATGTTGGTGCATGTGTGTGCATGTGTGTGCATGTGTGTGTGCGTGTGTGTGTGTGTACGGGACGATTTCCCCTATGAATAGCAGGGGGGTTGAGCAGCACAAAGGCAGTAATTGTTCTTGTCTGAACACCACCAACAAGTCCACTGAGGAGACCGTGGCCGCTGCTCTCAAATGGGCAAGTCAGAGGAAAGTCCACTAATCCATCATCTTCACCAGGTTTTATTCCCTGACAATACAGGACGGACAAACACACCATTTTACCGGGATGAAGGGATTCGTTTTGTAAGCCGTGACTGATGCGTCTCCAGACACAAACAGGGTGACAGGGCAGCGGCTCAAGCAGGACAGAGCAGTTGATCAGACTTTGCCTTTGGGGATATTGCTCAAGGCAAGAGAGTGTAAGTGAGAAACTCAGAGACAGTCAACACAAACTGGATTAGCCAGTGAAGCCAAATGTTTTGTACAGCAGAGACTCTGTGGATCTGTGTGACACTAAATCAGATGCAAGTAAACACAGATTAGCCAGCCTCATTAGTCTATTAATCAACAATATGATACACTAATAAACTAACAAGATGAAGGGGGAATAGATTAATACAGCCTTTATCAATTATCTTGTTGCTCTGCTGAGACCAGGAAATATATGAATATCACAGCGACAACTGTAAGTCCCTTCAGGAATATTATTGAAATATTACAGTGGTACTACATCAATGCGACTAGATCAGTTTTAACTTCCTTGTACCAGAGGCGCACTAGAAGTCCTGGCATGAATATTAAATTTTGCTTCAGGGCGAGCTGCGACAAATAGGCTATTCATTGTCTTTATTTTTAAACACTGGAATTAACTAGGTTTACCAAATCTGGAAGTGATAGACTAATTAGGAACTGAAATCTATTTCATTCAACGCTGCACCTCGATTGAACTATCAAATTAATGTTGCACATATTACAGAGGCCTGTATAGCTGAGAATAAAATGACCGCTCACCGTTACACCACTGAAACGGGTGCATCAATGCACCGGAGGGAGTCCTTGACGGGATCCGATTCGTGTTTATCAACAAGACGCCGCCGCCGCCGCCGCCAGCACAGATGGATGGCTGCAATAAACTACAGACCCAATGACGCTTGCTGCCTGTATAAAGGTGAAGGAGACAATAGCGCAACAGCCTATGAAAAGGCCGTAAAAAGAAAAATGTTGCTTAAAGTTGACGGGAAAACGTTGAAGAAGAAATGGGTTATGTTATCTCGCGGTGGTTCATCCCTGACCGGTGCAGGCTATAAATTCAAAAGGAGAAACGGTGATGTGATTTTTCCCCCCTCTGCGCACCGTACTGACTCTATTATTATTAGACGGCATAACACTGACCCAGCATCTGTGGCGAGGGAAAACTAGAGCACTGGCTCGATTTTCCTACCCCCGCCCCCGCAGCAGCTACTGGCATGCGGTGTGACCAATCCTCAGCCCGCCTGCGCTGACTTCTGTTGTGACGGCTCTACTGGACGGACTGCATGCATTTTGTGCCAGTGACCATCTCTTATTTATGTATGCACTAATTATTCAAGTGACAAAATGACCCCCTCCCCCTTCTCCTGCTCCTCAAGAGGATCTCTCTAATCAGTGTCACATGATTAAGCATCACCTCATCCCCAAAGCAAAATTCTTAATTAATTTATCAATGGTAATAATCAGTCAAAAAAGTACAAAAGACTTAAAAGTGCTGGTGTTTATTTTAATACTGCAAAATCTTACAATCCTTTCTGGGAGGATGCTGGTGCAGAAATCAAGAGTTTCAGTTGATTTAATGTCATAAAAATGCACAGTGAGTCAACACACATGGTAGAAATCAGCCTTTTGTTTGGAGGGCTGTGATTAAAACCAGTAGACGTGCTGTTACTGGCTGGAGTGTGGTTGCACATGCAGGCAGGGAAACAGACAGAAACTTGAAGATGTCAGAAGAAATAGATCTGCTCATATCCTGTGAAGTTTCCAGCGAAGACAGGCGTGTAGTTGTAAATCAGTGACAAGGCAGCTCCCTCAGGCTTGTCAAAGTTATGATAATTTCTTCTCCCTAAACAGAGCAGAAGTGAGATAGAATAGAACAGAATAGAATGGAATAGAAGAGAATGGAATAAAGATAAGATGAAATTTTAATGATTTCCATGGGGAAACTGGTTAGAATTGGAAAAAAATAACTATTACATCTTATATTATTATTTTGAGATACTCTACTTGGATTATTTTCCCTATAGCCCAGTAACGTAATTATGGGGTTGTTTTTTTCACCCAATATTATATATATATATTTTTTACATATATTTTCTCCCATTTATTAATCTCATCCATTTCCATTTCCTATGTGTCTATCTATTGTCTTTGATCATCTAATTTTATGATTTTATTTAGCTCAGCGGCACCCTATTACAGCAAAACCGTCAATGTTAATTCAGCTGTGAGAGTGTAAAAACCAACACCATGTTTACATCAGTCCACACCTATCAGAGTTAATTTAACACTCATTCCTGATCACTCAACCCAGAGTCATTTCAGCTCTGTGGGGAGACAAACAACTCTTTGATCAACGTTTGTCAACTGTAAACATGTAGTAATGGAAAAAAATTAAAAATAACACTGGAAAATTTTGCTGTGCATGTGTGTGTGTGTGCGTGTGTGTGTATGTATATCAGCTTACCTTCATTAACAAAAAACTCAGCCAGCAGAGAGGATACTTTGACGGCATTTGGGGAGTGAGGAAAGTTATGCTTGGCATCCCACTGGAAGCGATTCACCTCTGGGTGCCACTGCACCCCATAGAAGGGATATCTCTTACCTGCCACCAAGGAACATACAGATACATGTTATTCTGCTGTTTTTATAACCCCTGTATAATAATGATGCCATTATAACATAGTGGACTCTTTGAAATTACAATTAAGAGAACAACTTGTTAACCTTCAATGGTTGAGACAAAATCAGCTCCATTCTCAGCGATGTTTGTAGACAAAATGGTGAAGAATTTCTGCAGCTTTTCATTTTCCTGGAACATCTGTAAGAATAATATATCTCTTACTTTAACCATACAATTTCCATATAATTCTAACAATATAGCTTCCAATGAGAAAAACTTGTTTCATAACAGGTGTCACAATACTGAGTGCATAGATGTATGTGCAAATAACTGTATGTGATGCAGGCTCGTAGGCTCTGTGTGGTCCTGTTTATTCCTTGTGTGTCAGGCAGCGCTGTGAAACACGATTTGAAACGGAGTGACACATTTTCTGATGCTCCTCTGCAGCGGTTACACAACAACACATTCCTGCATGTTTATGTTACTGGGCAAATGATTAGACATGTGTTTGTGATTTTAATTTTGACAGGATAATAAAGTAAAACCCCAATAGGAGAAGTGAAACATACTGACACTTCTTGTTAGAAGGACGTACCTTTACTGTAACTCCAAAGTGGTGAAAATTGCCGGTGAGAGGCTCTTGGGTCAAGGCCCTCATGATGTCAGTGGGAAAATCCTGAAACATTCTGCTAGAATAGGCCGCTGCAAGCAAGGAGGAGAATATTGAAGTTACCATGTAAAACATACAGGGACCTACATTTACTATACAAATGTAGATATCATTTATGAGTAATAACAGAGGCATTGATTGTGTTTCCCTCTGATTGTGAACTTGAATCTACTGACACCTAGTGCCAGGATTAAATAAATGCAGTTTTCCAGAAAATTTTCTCATAAGCAATGAATTCCCACAGTCCTCTTTGAAAAAGTCTTTCAAATCATTTCAAAATGTAAACTGAGACATCAGTTGAAGCTTGTCTCACAATATGTGCTCATTGATACTTTTCTTAACAAAGTAATGTGTAACCAAACCAACATAACAAAAAAATAGCACTGACATGAAATATGTAAACTAGGATTTGACTGGTATGTTTTGTTTTTTAATGAAGCTACTGCCAATATTTTCTGGTAATATTCAGTGTCTTTAAATATCCCCCAAAAAATAAATGAATAAACAAAAAAAGTAGTACCAGTATAAATCTCTTTTTAATGAGATGTTAATAATTAATTAATGAGATGAAACAACAAAAGGAATAAAGAGAATACTGCAAAAGCACAATAAAAAATAAACAACATTAAAAATCTTTTTAAAAAAGAGCTAGACTATCCTTTTCATTCTGGAATGGGAAGTCGTGAACATGCAGATACCTGATATCTGCCATTATCTGCCCGATATATCAGTAAAATGATAAATCGGTCTACACCGAATAAGTATAAACACATCACCAATAATTCAGTAAGCTATACAGCAGAAACATGCTCTGTCTCAGCTCACCTGCGGTCAGGTTCAGGGGCAGAGCGATGTTCTCAGCTGTGGTGTTTGTCAGCAGATTTTCACCAGCCACCAGGACAGTCAGCAGCTGCAAACCCATACAAGTGCCCCAGATGGGGAAGAAGTCCCCTGCGTCGTTGGCCTGAAACACACACATGCACATACACACACACACACACACACACACACACACACACACACACACACGAGCACAATGCTTCAGCCCAGTCAGTGTTTTTTCAGTCCTATATAATGCAAAGTGACACCTAAACTCTCCATTTAGAGCAATGAAACACACTTGTTTTAAGCAGTGTTGCAACTTTTATGCCGAGTGAATATTAGGACAAACACATTTCAAAAGCTCCAAAAACAGATGATAAACAGGAAAAAACAAACAAACATAAAGGCAAAAAACAGACTATCTAATACATTCAGAGACACAGAGAGTCAGGGAAGTAAGCAGATCGTTTGACTCTGACAGACAGACTGTCAAAACGCTTCAGGGAGAAACAAAGGGAACAGTGTTCTGCAGTACTAACCCTCACAGCGAGCCTGTAAAAGATCTGCGCCACCCTGGCAAAGTCTGACTTCTCTAAATCGACCGATCCGCCGATGAAGAGCAGGCTAGGAGGAGATCACACAGTCAGAGAGGGACAGTGACAGATTCGTGCCAACTGATACACTCATCAAGCATCGTTATCTCAGCTTGTGACTGAAGATCAATCTGTAACATTTTTGTATTTATTCAAGAATAAAAGCATTTTTTCTCTATTATGTGAATGATTGAGTTGGCCGATTTTATTTTTGACTGTTTTGTATTTGACATCCTATACTTAAAGAGTGGCACAGCTCACCCATTTATCAACTGGAAGATTTTCTCATACTCTGCGGTGGTGAGATTCAATCTGTGGGGAAAAGAGTGACAATGCTTGCTTACCATACAGTGATAAGATTTGGCTCTTCACTGAATTACCAATCACAGGCACACATGAGTCATCCCTGGCATCAGAAAATACTTTTTGATCCAGATAAGCAGCAGGTGTAAGCGGTAATGAAGAGGTAAATGAAGAGGAGGGTAAACTATGACCTCCAGTGGTAGTCATCCCAAAAATGAACAAATGAAACACCACCAATGCAAATAAACATGAATTCAGATTTCCCTACAAACACCCATGTTAATGTTTTCTTCCCTCCCCTCACTTTGATATTACTTTCTACGATGTATGCTATGAATATTCTTTTATATAAATATACTTAGGTAAATACCCTGACTTCAAGATTTATGTCAGGCTCAATAAGTGGGGCAAAATTTCTGGCATTGTCTAATTCTCATGATGTAACACAGAAGATCCAAACTTACCGGATTGGCAGCACTCTGCTCCCACCTGCCTCAATGTATTTCACATAGGAGGAAGGTATGTAGGTACTCCCAAATGGCTTCATAACATCATCCACAACAATCTGAGTCAAAACACCTGTGGAAAACACAGTGAATAAAACGATAAAGCGAATAAAACTAAATAGATAATGAATAAATAGAATAATTGTCCTGCTTTGCATTGTTTTATGTTGTCTTATTTCCTAAGTGGCTCTTATATTTACACCTCACTTACCGATGACAGGTCTCTCGTTTGCCGCCTGCGGAATTTGCCTCGTTGGAAATGCATTGCTGCAGCAACAAACAAAAACTAAACACACGTAAACAGCAAATCCTGTGCTGAACATTTTCTCGCCGTCTGCAGAGACCTTTGAAACCTCTCAACCAAATGACACCTTATAAAGACCATGAGACGTTTAGGAAGTGCTCATAAACGGAAGAAGCTGCGTGTGAAGTGAGGATAGAGTCTGTACAGGGAAGTCAGGAATGTCCAGATTTGCATGTGATAATTCATGTACTCTACGCTCTGGCCTGAAAAGCTGACAGCTGCAGTAACTAAGATTATTACACTGCCTGCATGTACTTTTTGGCAAAATCTTGGCCGCTGAGTGTGTGGAAGCTATTCAGCGCCATGTACGCGTCAGGCTGCATTTTGCAATTTAGGTAAAGATGGCAAAAGGCACGTGAGGTCTGAAAATATGCGCCTGTAAGTCGCAGCAGCTGACTCATTGAAGAAGACTGCAGGTCGGTGACGCTGATACTAGACTGCTTAAAAAGTTTTGCTGCGAAAATTAAAGCCCTAGCAGCAGGAAATGCAAGGAAGAAATGCCATGAAAATATTTAGAAGGGCATCTCTCCATAAATTCTAGGGGGTCCGGGGTCATCATGTGAGACATTTTTGACAATTTTAACAACGAATATTTGATCAGTTTTGTATGATTGCATAACGTTTCAAGTGCAAGAAATGCAATACATTTACAGAACTGCCCACTCACATAGTTTAATGCAATCCAGTCTAAAAAGAAATATGAAATTATCAGTTGTAGAGATGTTATTGCATGTGTGTAAGGATGCAAATACATACCACGCATATCATATCTAGGTGTACTTGTGCAATGACAACAAAAGTGTTCTATTTATAAAACCGCCCCACCAAAATGTTTTCTTTGTTTAACAAGAAAGCTTCAATTTTCATTTTCCAGAGACTAACATACTGCTTCCATAAGAAAGCACCCAAGAAAAAATAGTACTTCCTAATAGGCAGTGTTGGTAGCCAGAAACTGAAATCTCCACCTTCATTAACAAATTGCACTTTATCAGTGTCAATATGCTGTATTTAGTATCTGCACTAGGCCGCTGAAAGAGAAGGGGGATTTACAGAGGCACTTTATTGATGGCATGGCATGCTTACAAATATGATCCATATATTCTGGCCAAAAATAATCATAAAGGGTGAGGGTTAAGTCAGGGGGTGTGGTCCTGTTTTGTTTCTTGTAAACTGTGGGCCTGTAAAGCCCTGTGAGACTGTGAACAGTGATTTTGGGCTCTAAATAAACTTGAACTTGCATCAAGGTAGTTGTGTAAAAATTAAATATGTGAAATAGATGAAGGCTCATTAAATTCTGCTTACAAGCCAGTCCTAACGGTTGTGTCTTGTTGCAATAAGGCATCTCTCACAAGTTTAGTAGTTTTTTTTTCTTTTTCTTTTTTTATCCAAAGGAGCTAAAAAGCTTTTGCATAGATTTGATAAGAGAATGCAAGTTAATTTTATGAAGATAAAAACATTCATCTGGCATAAAATTCTTGCTTTTGACCAATTTAAGTGTCAAAAGCTAGTGTGTACAGTAAATGCACGCAAGACTGTTTATAAACCTGTTTAACTGGCAGTTCTTCAAGTGATCAGTGTGATGACCATTCAGAGCGTGCCTCGATGCTTCAACATAAAACAGGAAGCTATGGGATGAAAGGGCAGCAGCATTTGGAACTACACAAATGAAGATGTTTGTTGGTGAGCTCTTTTCTAAAATAGATTCAGCTGACAAAGCCAATAATGAAAATATTCATGGTGTATTGAAGCACATTGTATTTAATATGCTGAACAAGCTTCTTCATTCCAACAATGATGAAGCTGGAATATCCTGAAGCATCAAGAATGATATTAATAGGGAAGCCAAAATTTGAAGACAGCAGGTTTTCTCCGAGGCTCTGACAATAATAAATTTCCCCATCAGTTTGCAAAAAAATAGAAAAATTAAATTTAGTACAACATATGTAGTTGAGGAGAAAGAGCATATTTTCCCCTATTAGTGTGAATCACAATATCACAAATTTCCTCTCCACAGCATGAGAACATTATCTGATTTTATGTAACTCTACAATACTTAATACTGACAGCTGCAAAAACACACAGACCTCCACTGACAATCTTCATTTTCCACTACATGACAGAAATTATGCATTTGACCTTGTAGAGATAACAACGCAGGCTCACCTCTGCAGGGCTTTCACCAAAGTAAGCGCTATGATCCCAGAGCAAGCTTGTTCCATCCTCTATTAAGTTTGCTTCAGAGCTCAGAGTTCATGGATCATTTATCTGGACATACAGTAGTATTGCCACATCATCATCCTTAATTCTATATTTTCATATTAATTTGTAACAGACCTACTGAAACCCACATTAACTTAAAAAATCACAGAGGACTGCACAGTTTAGCTCATAATAATAAATGCATACACCGTTTGAATCTGCATACATACATATCAGTGTACCAACGTGGCAGTGCCACACTATGACATTACACATAAAACAGCACCTGTAACATAAATATGGATAACATTGGTAAGCCTGTCTGGCAGGTTCTTAGTGAGTTTACTGTGCAAGATATTAGTTATTATAGATACTATATAAACATCATTTACCCCAGCAGAGGTAAAAACTATATTTTTTCTCCTTCTTTCACAGCATATCTCATTTTAGTCCAAAAGATGAACTTCCATCACATCTGTCTGAGTAGTGTCGATCTTCAAACTGATCCAGTTCCAACCATTTCAATTGTTCTCTGTAAACAAAACATAACAAAATCAAATTAAGAGACCAATTAAAAGGCTTAATTTAATGTATTTAACAGAAAGAACTGCTAGCGATACTAGATAGTTAGATTTTTTGCTTTCTAGATAGAGTAAATATGGTCTTAATTGTGTCATATGTACTGTATAACTGACAAAGGCCTGCACTCCCAAATGTGTAAATACAGGATTTTAATGTCATTCCATAGGTACATTCAAAATTCATAGTTTTGGATTTGTAAGGTTCCCATACTCCAGGCTTAAAGACCCTAAAGATCCAAGAAACCAGGCTGTTGTAACATTACGCAGGCCAAACTGGATGCTGAATTTTGCACCTCATTCTTTTTGTCTCGTCCTCATCAGATACAGGATCAGACACACTTCATAAGATTAAAGATTCAACAGAGGAATTTTGCAGATATAGATCAAATTTTCTTTTGCTTAAATTTCACCCAGAAAGATATGGTGAACAATGAAAGCCTTATCAAAACCAAGTGTATTTATTTTGTATTCTGGCAATGATTTGGAAAGTTATGCTGAAGCCTGCACCTTTCAAATCCCACACAGCAATAGTTACTTGAAATAACATATTTATTCACTTTTATATTGCATTGAAACATAATTTAAAATGTAGCATGCTCACATATTCCCCTCACTCTAAAATGAAAACATTGCATAGACTTGTTTACTTTTTCTCAAAGCCTTTTCAGTGTTTATTCTCTCTTCCTTCCCTTGTCCATCAATCTCCTCCGCTCTTCCTCATCCCTCCTGCTTTCATTTTCTTGCCTCCGGATCCAGACGTCTTCTCCAATAACAATCCGATTTGACGTCTGGCACCGAATTAGACTAACAGACTTTTACCCTGCCAGACATTTTAGATACATTTCGGTGTGGTTTCCTGAGGCAGATGGAAACGCGACACGGAAAAAAAAAAAAAAAAAAAAAAAA
>OMKZ01017930.1:0-30871 GCA_900302535.1 Neoniphon sammara | reverse complement strand
AGACAAGGGAAAAAAAAAAAAAAACTTCTGATGGTATGGTGTTTGGGTTGAACAAGTTAGGGCTGTATATTGGAAATATGCCCAAACAAATATCCGGCACACTGGGGACTGTGCCTTAATTATACTCCTAAACAAACATGACCCCCCTCCCCACAGTAACTCACCCCTGAGCCTCTCTATTTCCTGTGTGATATCCTTATACACAGAGGCCAGCAGCTCCTCCTTTGACTTCAATCCATCCAGTGACACTAGAAAAGAGATAAATGAAGAATTAAAGCCACTTATCTTATGTTATTCATTATCATTGTTGCTACTTCTGTGATATCATCACCATTGCCATGGTTTATGGCGTCTCACCACTTTAACATCCTAACTCTTATCATAATTTCAGATATAATAACATTATAATCGCCTTCATCATCATCATCATCATCATCATCACCCACAGGAGTACCAACTGTAAATGTAATTTCTACAGTAATGGGCCCAAAATCACTCACCAATGCTTGATACCATGCTCTCCATCTCCTGGCGGTTTTTTAGGTACATCGGCCACACATGTCCATCAAAGTAACCAGGGGGATCAGGGGGTGTGTACACCCTCGAACTGTCAATCAAAGAAGGGGGCAGGGCAAACACATGAAGGAGCTGATTGTTAAATTTTCATCAACTGTAGTTCAGATGAATAGATCCATTAAAGACAATCACACTAGACATAAAAAGAACACTATAGCAAGCCAACTCTATAGAGAAATTTGCTTTTAAATTGCAATGTATTATCTGAAATCTTACATAAAGTATTGAATCTCAATGGAAAAGGAATCCTAGACATTAAAGATAAAAATGAAATCAAATCACATTCCATGTCTTGTATGACTTGACAATGTCTGAAAATATCAGAGGATCCCCACCATCTTCTCTTCTTGCAGACATCGTAAGGGATTTCCATGAAATATCTCATGTCCATTATCTCATTCAAAGGCCTGTCAATCAAAATGTAAAAGACCAAAATAAGACAGAGAATCACACTATTAGGATCTTTACACTGAGCTACTATGAAGAAAGAAGCTTTCATATCATCAAACAAATGCAAAGAAATAGACAGCCCTTACACTGAATAAGAAATTGCAAATGAATAGATCATTTCCAAAACATTTTAGAGGATTATTACCTGAAAGGCATAATTCAATGTCTATGAAATACTGAGGCTTGAGTCAATGAAAGTTATATAATTTTAACAACCAAAGACTTAAATGAGGTATTATCCTTCAAAAATTACGATTTACTGGTTATAACTGTGCGCTAGTGGCTGTTTTACGAACAAGTGTGACTTTTTTCAAATGGATGATATTGCAACAAAACTGTTCAAGTGCTTTATATTTACAGCTTGCATGAGCGCCGTGACTCGAATGCGCTCTCCGCTGTTTACCTGTAGTTGAAAATCAGGAAGCCCTCCACGATCAGCACAAACACCTTCTCTTCAGCTGATCGCGCTGTGTGCTTTGTTGTCAGGCCTCGCTCTGCAAGGAACGACTCGGGGTCTCTGCGCCATGAGTTAACCTTGCTCATCATCTCGTCCATGTGGAGAGCATCAAGCACTAAACAGAATCAAGATCACAATCACGTACTTTGCCAAATAATCAAGCACATTGATGTGTACCAGGCATTTGTCCAGGTGGAGAGAGGAAAATCAGATTCAAAGATAGTCATATTCAAGCCAATCAGATCATCCAGCAATAGAAAGGATCTATCTTGAGACAAAATCTACTCTGGGATACTTATGTACTCTTAAATATCATCAATTTGTGATGCTCGATACATTCCAGGAAATATTTTGTGCTTTTGAGCACATTTTTTCTCAAACTGCCTCGTCTACTTCTACTTCAGTTAGTAATTTCCTCCTACATTTCATAGAATGACTTCTGACAACACCCAGAAAAGGGGCAGCAACGTGGATAAATGGACATGTAAATACAGCTATCTATTTTCTATTCCTTTTTTTTATTTTCTATTTTTAGCAAACCAGTTTTTGAACACTGGGGCATGTTCATGATTGTGACCATGCCCATTGGTCCAAACACATTGGGTTTGTTGGCTGCATTCCGTTCTGCTATTTTGGGTTCTTGTTAGTGGAGAAATTGGTTTCTGACTGTTGACTGTTTGTGCAAAATGGCAGCTCAAGAAAGAGGCCTTTGCTTACTGATCACCAAAAATGCAAGGCACATCACCAATAGCTGTGTTTCCTGTGTAGGTGTGTGTGTGTGTGTGTGTGTGTGTGTGTGTGTGTGTGTGTGTGTTTTCTTAGGTGTGGATTTTTCCCATACCTGAATCTGGTAGTTAGCTTTTAGTTAGAATGAATGATTTCAAATACTAGCTGGCTTATAAATAACTCACTATGTGAATTTGGAAAATCCTGACTAAAATATTCCAACTTCCTGACTCAATATCAAAGAAAAAAAGCGTTCTTACTGTCATACTGCTTGAACCCATTGCTGTCCACAGGTATCACTGAGTCCTCCTAAGGAAAAGAACACCCACAATGATCACAGCCTCAATCATGTTTGTTAAGGTCTACAAGATTTTATACAATTGAACAAGATGGCCACCTTAAAGAATGTATCCTGTGCGATGATGCAGCTGTTGGGGATCTGCTGATGCAGACTGCAAGAGAGAGTTGACTTTCCTCCATTAGTCATCCTGTGAGAGTAAGAAACAGCATATCAATTCAGCAAAGAGGACCTGTGTTGATTATATATCAACTTTTTAAAAACTGCCAAATTTTTTTCCTCATTGGACCTAATCAGTTCAAACAGACATCATTACAGTTACAGTTTACACAAAATCTCACTGGTATGAATTAATACTAAACATTTGTAAACACTACTACTACTTCTTCTTCTTCTTCTTTTCAAACTGGCTCTTAATAGCGCCATCTGGCCATTTACTGACACTGTTGCAGACAGTTCAAATAGCATATTTTGAACTGGTCAGAGTTGATTAAAGTCAAATCTTTTATCTTATTCACTATGACAGTGATTAATGATATGCAGTAGTAAATAAAAATGTGTGTAAACTTGGAATAAAATCAAGTGTATTTTTAGAAAAGTATTCATATGTGCCTTTTTCCCCTTAAAAGACCCTATCCTCGTGTAACTTACATCACCTTAATACTATGGATTTATGCCAGCCTAAAAAGGTAGACAAACTTTATTCTGCAAAAACAGGTGGACTATCAAATTTTTCTGCCTTCATGGGTTCTACCAGAGACTTTTATGTACAACTGTTTCTTGACAAAATGACTTAACTGCCTTGTGTTTCATGCATGATTTAATGGCTTTGATGGCATCCTTATTGTTGCTGATGTGATTTGTTTTGCTTTTTGCTGTCCAGCTGTGCTATTTTGCTGTCTTTTCGATATTACTGTTTTTTTGCTGTTTTCTGTTGCTGTCTGTGACCTTCAAGCCTTCCTATCTTGTCTCCCTGTTTGAGTTTTTATCACCCTTCCCCCCGGTGATCAGTGTAAATAAGACTTTGTTCACTGCCTTGCCTGGTGAAATACAGTTTACAATGGAAAAAAATACAAACTGTGTTTAGCAGGTAATCTGGTAATCTGAATATCAAAACGCTATATGAGGCAGAAAAGTCCGAGAGGGGTGGTCCAGGCACATGGGAGAAATTTGCCATGAGGGCTTTCTAACAGAAAGAGGATGTAAGAGTTAAGATTAGGTTTGGGGTGTTCTGTTAGGAAGCTTTCAAGGCAAATTTCTCCCATGTGCGCGGTGCAGACTGAGTGCAATGTATATGCTTTGAATGGAGGTAAACCAACTGCAAGACAGAGGTGTAATCCTGTTGACTTACCCTCCTATTCCCACCACCAAAGTCTTCATCTCAGCTTGTAATGGAATTAGAGCAGATATTCCTGATATAAGACAGGTAATACCACATTAATAAACAAGTCAGCTCCCTCTCCACTCTTTTCCGCAATTGAATACCCGTGATTTGCTGTTTGAGGTACTACGTCACTTGCGCCCTCCCTCTTGAAGAAAAGTTCTATTTTTATAGGCCACTTTGTTTAATCTATACCTACATGTAATATTATATTTTGTACATTGTTAAAGAGACTGTATAACTGTGACAGCTGTGTGAAGTCATTGTTAAATAAAAGAAAGAGAAAAGAGTTTAACTGCTGAAACTGATTGAAAATATTGATCACACTGATATGCGCGATTAAACTGTTTTTAAACTGCATACTCATGTGTTGCAAATTTTGTATTAAACTGTACATACTCATGTATTGCTACTTTTGTATTTTTCATAAGAAACTTACCTCAAAACACAAAAATTGTAAAAGTGTATCTCTCAGTTCAACTATAAAAGAGAGTGACTTTAAAAACATCTCGGATTAGAATTATGTATCATATGAAAGGTGTAGGATAGAATAGACTAGACTAGAATAGAATAGAATAGAATAGAGTAGAATAGAATAGAATGCAGAGCGCCTAGACAGGTTAAGTTCTGCGCATGCGCTCTTCAACTTTTCCGCGTAGCCTTGAGTGCGCAGGCTGAACTTCCTCATTAGCACTAAAAAAAAGTGCCTTGATAGTTGAGCGACGTTTCTGTCTGGACTAACATACAACAAACACGCGCGTGTGTGTTTTAATACCCTTAAAATGTCAAAGCCTCCTCCCAAACCGGCCAAGCCAGGTAAGAGTTACAGTTCATGATTTGTCGTTCATATTTTTGCTAAACTTCTCTATATCCTGCGGGCGCAACACACCTTTGCAGCGTTGTATGGCGATGGGCGGGTGGATGGCGGACGGTGTGAGTTTTTTTGTTTTAACAGTGGAATTACAGATTTCTGCTGATTGGTGTAAGATTTTCATCATCCCATTCAAAACTTAAAATGTTGTTAGCAGCAACTTAGCAGCTCACCAATGCAGCCTTATCCTTCACCGCTTAAAGAAAGAGGAGATCCAGTTTTAGCACCAGGCCTCCGTGACTTCCCTATTTACATCATCCATGCAAGGGAGAGAGTTGTCAGTCAGTAGCACATAGGTGATGAATCAATATGGTTTGCAGTGACGTCAGCCTTGCTTCCTGGAAACTCATTATGGGCCAAAAATCCCTTACTGTCAGTGTTTGATGTCCTCCTCCTTGATTTTAGTTTAATGAGGATACTGAACAGGACTTTACCTCTGCACATATCTAAAACTCCTTATATATCTGCTAGCAGTAGTCCTATGAAATTATTAACACAGGACTGTAGATGTTGATGTTTCGTTATCATTCAGGTTTCTATTTATGAATGACGATCTCACATGGTTGTGGTGACAGGTGTGACTGTCTGCCTGGACAGATGGGTGGCTGGGATGAAAAAGGAGAGCCTGCGGTGTCATTTGGCTCAGACCGTGCCTGAGTTTGCCAGGGCCGATATGGGTTCACCCCTCTAGTCTGTCACGTCCGCTCCATTCTCTTGTTCACACTGCTTCACACCTTCTGCTTTCCCTTGATGCAACAGCCCCCATCTGCTGCCACTTTGTCAAGTCAGGTCATTTTGGTTCCTCTCCTGGTAAACACCCACTTGAATTCATTTGGGGACATGAGAGTGAAAGCAGCCCAGTCCTTGACAAAAAAGACAAGAATCAGCACAAAACATCCCAGAACTCAGATGCGCCCTGGTAAAAGTCTCACTGATCAAATGCTTGGGCTTTGTTGGATTATCTACTTGGGAAACTGTATTTAGTCTTCCCTCAGATATCATATCCTATATCTGGTGGTGAAGAGTCATGTAGTGATCAGAAGACAAATCCTCAACCAGATGACCCAGGTCTATGAACTACAGCATCCATCCTGCTGGAGACACTGAATCCCTCCCAGCTCCCAGCCGGCTGTCCTAAAACTGACCTCCAACCTCCTTTTTGAGGGGGGCACATGTAAATAGAATCCCTTCAACCCCCCAGGAATCAATAAAGCACCCCTTTGTTTATTATTGTAAATACCTAGCTCAATGGAAAAAGAAGTTCAAACCACAATATTTATGTCATCAGACATGTGTTATGATATCTGCTATTTTGTTATATTGGCAGTGCTGTGTTTCCAGCAGGCACTGTCTTCACATGTTAGCCTAATTGATGACAGATTAATTGATTTTGCTTTATTCTTATTTTATTGTCCCTCAAAATCAGTTGTTATGAAGAGAGATACCTTTAGCTATTAGTAATGTAATAGGAGATGCCACTCCTGTTTATCGCTTTCCTGGACTGCTGTCTGGTTAGTCCAGAAACTGTTTGTATCTCAACATGTATGCATTTGCACACGCACACAGTCACACACACACACACACACACACACACACACACACACACACATCTCAGTATTAAAAAAGTCTTCGTTTTGGGTTTCCATGTGACTTGATCCATCAAGTACACCAAGTGTTGGTGGTGTTGTAATATTGTAAGCTAGTTTTTGTTGACTTGCCTATAAAAAATGCATGACTTGAGGCTCATACACTTAGCATAGCTCACCTGGAATCAATCCCTGTATAACAAGACACATTTTTTCTAACCAACATGTGGATTCTGGGGGAGTTTTAAAGCAAGACTAGATAGCTGCGTGTGTTATCTCTAGCATAATTTAAGTCATTGTGGTATTTGGGCTGATGATTGAGAATGCTCTCCGGGCAAAAAAAGGAATATTATGTTGTTAGGGAAACGCTATGTGGAGATTAAACTTTGCTTTGTGGGAGGCTTGATGGTAAAGCTGCTGGGTTGGGCTTTGAACAGGAATGGAGAATTGAAGAGCTTCCAAGATGAGACAAGGCTATTGGAAGCATGATTCCAGGGAAAATGCACAACTGCAACTTATCAAGAACCCATATCCAAAAAATATACTCTGTGCACACACTTCTGTGGTTCAAATTGTTTTCTGGATAAACCCACTGAGGTGCCTACAGCTTTAAAATGCAGAGAGAACCTAGTCTAGTCAGCACAGGCTTCTGTGTGTTTTGAACGACATGACTAGGCCTGCAGAGTAGACTCACTGGCTGTGGGGAACAGAGCTGGGCTTGTTCAGCGGCTCAGACCTTCTCATTCTGAAACACAGGCACAGTGTGCTGACTGAATAGAAACCCCCAGTAACTGCTGAACGGGAGCAAGAACAGGCTAACATGTGCGCCTGTTAGCTAGCGCTAGCAACTGAATAGTGCAGAGAAAACCTGCTTAGAGTAGGTTGACTCACCCATGTGTTTTGAGGATCACAAACATTAAGTATATCAACATGTGCTTTGAAAGGAACGATTTCTGATTCAGGATCATTATAATATTTTTTAGATCTTGAATTATAGCAGAGATAGATTGAGTGATGTCTATATAAAACTCTGGTGTAAAACAGAAAAATATTATTGCTTTTGCACCAGTGTAAAAGAAGATTAAGGCTTGTTTAGCCGGTTAAGAAAAACAATAGCTGGCACTTTGGCATGCAATGTGGTCAGCCCACCATGTTGTTGATTGAACCTTGCATAGGCTCTGTTAAATATATAGCATACATTCAGCTGCTTGGCACCCCACCCATCTCAGATAGCCTACTCCTACATACAACACTCTGCATTTCATCAGCTGTCTGCAGAAAAAAAAGACTGATTTTCCATATGAACACTTTAGAAACTTATAAGGCATCATCAGTGGTTTGATTCGGTCCCAGAACAAATTTGTTAGTAAAGATGTTTTAAAAAAAAGTCAGTGTTTCTTTAAGCTTCTCTCCTTGGCCTCCATGAGCTCATTTAGCTGTCAGCTAAAGTCTCAACCACTCTGGTAGCATTCCAGCAGCAGAGCTGAAACCAGGCTGTGCAGTGTGCCTTCACAGACCCTCAGGGCAGCTCGGTGTCAGGGGCGTGTGGAAGGGGACAAGGGATTTTTTTTTTCCTCTTGCAGTGTGTATAAAAATGCATATTGACTATAGCAGAGGTGTTCTGGGGAAACACTCTACAGTAAACTTTAAAGGCTATAGATTTGACCCATTCAAGCTCAAAAATTGTACATATAAAGGGAATATAGATTGTACTAATCAGACAGCACTATGTACGGTTCGCTCTTGAAGGAGGTGACATAAATTGTTGTCTTTACTGAAGCATAACCTCTCACATTGAAGCTTTATACTAGACTCATTTCCAGTTTAATTCAAGTGAAACTAGGCTATGTGGCCTGTAGAGCTGTGAAATAGCAGAAAGTGAGGTTTCAGGTGGGTCGGTCTAAGCATATGCTCATGTATGCAAGGGTTTACCATCACCATCATATATACAGATGTGGTGTATGGTGACGCACCACAAATGTGCTCAAGTGCTTAACATAATGTACAATCTGTGTTTTCTCCTTTCCAGGCCAAGTCAAGGTGTTCAGAGCAATGTTCACCTTTGACCCCAGAACGGTAAGTTTTTTTTTTTTGTTTGTTTGTTTGTTTTGTTTTGTTTTGCTTCTGTGTTTTTTTTTCCTTCCTTTTTTTCATGATGTTTGATGACTCTTTTGATCTCTGAGTCCTTGGGGACTTCTTTCAATGTTAGTGACAGATGAAACCAGTGAAATGCATGCTTTAAAGGTGCACTATGTAAAATTGCATTAAAGTGAGGACTCTTTAGACTCAACTGACAACAAATGTTGAATAAGCACATAATTTAATGGTTGAGTCTACATGGTTCTCATTGCCGGCCTGAGCCACTGATAAATTACGTGCTTATTCCACGTTTTTGTCAGTTGAGTGCAGTGCTTACTTCAGTCAATTCTCAATTTTGCATAATGCACCTTTAAATGAATTTTATCCCACCCATCAAAGCCTGTGACCAGTCCCACTCCATGTCCTCCACCATCACTGTCACATTACACCAGATTAACATGTTTAGAGATCATTTTGTTTCAGTTTCAGTGGTGAAAAGTGGAGACAAACAGGAAGAAAGTGGGGCGGAGAGGAGTTGAAGTGTAACACAATACATATCCAAAAAGCAGACTCAGAATACTATGAACCTGTGATACTAAGTGAATAACTTTGATTTATTTTGTTGTTTCTTCAGCCAGATGAGCTGTACTTTGAAGAGGGAGACATCTTGTACATCTCTGACACAGTAAGCAAGTCCTCTAAGTTTCAGCTGCCGTCTTCCTCTTCTTGTCTTCATGTTCCCTTCAGGTTTCTTCCTGTTTCTTTGGAATCGCACACCCTCTTCCTTCTGTTTGCCCCTGTGGTCTACTTTCTCATTTATCCGGCTCCAGTTAGCCTTTTCTCCCTTCCACTTAATTTGTCTGTCCTCTGGCTCATTTTCGTTTTGCTGTTTCCCGTTTGTCTCTGCTCCTTTGCTTCAGTGATTCTGGATACAAGACACAATGATTCTGCATAGCCAATAGGCCCTCACTGCCTGTCTGTCATATTTAGAGCGACAGTAACTGGTGGAAGGGGACATGCAGAGGGAGGACGGGACTAATCCCAAGTAACTATGGTGAGTAGCATTGAAGAAATAAACTCCGAACATCGAAGAATCTTGGGCTATACATAAATGTCCTTGTTTTCGTTTTTCTTAGTGGCCGAGCAGGCAGAGTCCATCGACAACCCGATGCATGAAGCAGCCAAACGAGGTGACACCGCAGTCTGCAGATCTACATATTTCCATAGCTCTTTTTTTTACTTCCCTGTTTCTGTTGTAGAGGTGTGAGTTTATTTGCATTTTGAGTGACCTTCTTCCCGAATCTGTATGTGCTCTGTGTGTGTTTACCTGCGTGTTTGCGTGTGTTTCAATAGGCAACCTGAGTTGGCTGAGGGAGTGTGTGGAGAACAAAGTGGGCATCAACGGGCTGGACAAGGCTGGAAACACTGCCCTCTACTGGGGATGCCATGGAGGACATAAAGGTAACAATCATCACGGCAGAAGAGTCAGCTATATTTATTCAAAAATTTGCTATAATTACTGTTTGATGACATTATTGAGTGGGCTAGGTGCGCAAAGATGGCAGCTTATTGTGTTTTATCACACTTAGCATTTTCAGACACGCAACAGTGATAATGTTTAGGAATCAGGAGGCTGCCATCTTTACGTCCTGTTCTGCAAACAAACCCAAAATGTCACTCAGTTGAGGGGTGACAGTATTCTTTTGAGGTTTGAGAAGAGAATCATGCAAAAACAGGAACTTAGTTTATGAATGCATTCCAGCTCTGTTCCTACAGTATTGTAACTCTGTAATGGGTCAATAAAGTTCAGTTTGTGACTAAACGTTTTTTCTGTGCCAGATGTGGTGGAGCTGTTGCTGAGCCAGCCCAACGTGGAGCTCAACCAGCAGGTAAGAACGATTTACAAACTCATTCAGTCATAAAAGTAAATTGACTCTCATGTTAGGAGTATGTGAACATGGCGATCCCCTGGTCTGACGTCATTTGGATTTCCCTGCCCACTCCAGATTACAGCAGAGAACCTCTGGGTTCAGGTTCAGACCCCTGTAGCATTAGGCACCCACCCTGCTCAGGTTTCAATTGGTTATCACAGATGAGATTTAAGCCCATCACAGTTTCACAAGTTCTCCAGTGAAATTATATTATTAATTATTAATTAATTATTCGCACTTAGCAACATTTCTAAAAAGCCAGTGCCATTATGAGGATGATTTATGGCTGAGAAATAAACATAATTCTGCGCAGTCATACTTTGTAGTCATTCAACTTTTTTATAACGTATTTTGGATGTATTGAATCATAAACCCCATATCAAATATCATGAGAAAAGCAAATTGTCTCATCCATAGTTTCCTTGAACAAAACTCTTGTGCTGCCATGCAGATGACCTGCACTCAGGCCTCCTGATGGGAAAGAGGCAAGCAAAAAGCAAAGAGAATTTATCCCTCATGAATCAATAAAGCTAGTTGATATCCATCCAGTGGTCCTAAACTGCCAAAAATTACAGATAACATTGAGGTCCTGGCATTGTTGAATAGACACTGACATTGACAAGGAGGCTGCTATCTCAGGGTGCACTCACACCAAGTATGGAGCGCTTTATTTGAACCCTGGAGCATTTATTCCTTGTTGGAACTTGGGCAGCACCAGACAAGATAAATTATGACAAAGAATGCAGACAAGTCATGTTTAGCTTAAGACCCAGTTTACTTGTAACTGGGTGTTTTTAATTGAACCAAATCAAACACAAATATGGTTCAGTCCTAAGGTTTCATGATTTCATTGTACTGTAGAAGCTTCTTTTTGTATTTTAGGAGGAGGATGTCAGTCAGAATGATAACGATTATGTTGTGTGTTTTAGAATAAACTCGGGGACACCGCTCTGCACGCTGCTGCCTGGAAGGGTTACTCTGACATTGTGGAGATGTTGCTGAACAAGAGTGAGTATTAAGTATTACATCTGTTATTTAGTGAGTGTTGCATTTTTTGTTGCTTTTTTTTTTTTTTTTTTTTTTTACAAAAAGGACAATGGGCCCTCCAGCGGTCTTTTTTTAGCTGATGGGAAAGTAGAGAAGGAAACAGTAGGGGAGGAGGGGAAACTGCTTTGGAAAGATGTAATCTAAGGCCTGTGAAATAACACCAGTGTTTCCAGAGGAGGGGGCCTTAACCACTAGACTGTCTCTGGAGTCATATTTTTACCTTATTAATATTTGTTTGTGCTCCCTTACATGCAGAGTTATATCTTGCATGCAGAGTTGTATCTTTATCTCTTTTTAGCTATGTGTTTGAGAAAGACAGCAAGTGAGAGGGTCCTGTACATCTTAGTGCAGTAGTTTCCAGTTCCTCAGTGTGAGCGTGTTTTGTTTCAGATGCTCGGACAGACATCAAGAACAATGAGAAGAAGCTGGCTCTGGAGATGGCCACCAACGCCCAGTGCGCCTCGCTGCTCAAGAGGAAACAGGGAAGCAGTAAGTCACTCCCACCAGTAGGTGGCAGCCTCGCAACAGTGACAAATACACTGAGATATGAACACACTTGGACACAGATCAGACAACAAGAGTTGGGAGGAGCTATCAAACTAGTGGACCAGATCATATCGACTGTATTTGTGTTTCTTCCAATATTGCTGAAATACACAGCTGCTCAGTTCATCATGTAGCCTTTACATTGCTTTCTATGTATTAAGCATTTACAAGAGGAAATCTAAAAATTCACCAGATCATGGTTAATACTTTTAATCAAAATTGCTGTTGCACCATTACTCATGCCAGAATAGTTCTGCTGTTTCTGTATGTGTTTTTGAAACATTTTAACCTCATTTCAAATGTAATATAAGACATGTTACAGACATGAATCATGCATGCTTAAGAGGAGGGTTTTTTATGTAGAGAGGTTTGCATTGAAAGAGAAGCAATCTCATAATGCAGTACGACTGTGATTCTCTTGTCATTATTTCTTCCCTTACATGTTGTCATTTCTCTTGTATCAGACATCACCCGCTCACACAGCAACGCTGAGGAGTACCTGGACGATGAGGACTCGGACTGAACCACGCGGACCACGTCGCAACAACGTCACTGTCTTCCATTGGGATTTGGCGGGTTGAGGAGCTCAGAGAGTTTTGTGTCGCAGATCTAGGATGGAATTGTTGCTTGTCTTCCAAACAGAACTCCATTCTAGTTCTGTGATTCGTCTCAGTTCTCCACCCCTCCGCCTCAAGTCAGTGTAGAAAAAAAAAGCTAAAGCACTGAATTAATGCATTCTATACAGTTTGCCTCCTTTGCCAAGTGTATTTCCACACACAGGGAATGTGTCTTGGCACATACGTTGCACAACAGGGGCAGAGGGGCAGAATATTGGTTTGTAGTATGTAGGCATAATAGTGGTGGAAAGGGGGACCATAGCTCTGAGAAATTCATTCCAAACATACAGCCTAATGTTCAGCCCATTTATACTGGGTATTACAGTCCCAATGCATAGTAAAAAAAAAAACAACAAAAAACAAAAAACTTGTGGTCTTTGTCTAGTTAAGGCGCCAAGTTCCACTTAAATACAGAGAAACAGAGAAAACAAAGATTGTAAATATATTTCCTAAAACTCACATTCCAATCCTTGATGGTTTTATTTGTCCTTGCTTCTAATTGTAGCTTGGAGCTCTATCTAGACTAGACACAATATGATATATATGTTTAAATTGGGAAATAAATGGAACATGCATGTAAAACCACAGAAGAGATAGAAACTATACAGATAATCTGTGATTTAACCTGCATGTTACGTGTTAAACCAAACCATTCTTCCATCTGTTTGAAGGATAATTTGAATATGATATGATAATATTTACCCTGCAAATGGGACATGCTAAGGGACCCAATGAGATTTTCCTCTGTGTTGTCTGTTTGTCAAATAAAGGGTGTCAGTAAATTGCAGAGATATGGTGATTAATTAGAGGTCCATTTGATAAACATAATCCTCAAACTGCCTTGAATGGCAGACCACTCCTTTCATTTTAGGGCATTCATTCCCTCATGAGACTAATTTGTTAGAGACCGTATTGCTTGTATTTAAGCCTGTAAGATAAAATACGTGAGATAAAATACTCTGTCAGTTTTGAATCGTGATCTCTTAAATGCCATGGAACACATTTTATCAGTTTTGTAAAACTAAAAAAATGTGCCTTCTGCAAAACTATATGCTATTCCTAAATCTCCCAGGCTTTGCAGTCTGATATTATGGGTTTATTTCCATCCTGGGAACCTCTGGTAATATTGCTGCTTTCCAACAAATGATTTGTCTCTATACAAGTGCCTTTTACAAAGTGAGAGGAGTGAGAGTGCCCACTGTTTCTCTGGTCTTGTATGAATGTGAAAATACTTTGTCTTCTGATCTTCATGATTTTCTTAAGATGATTTTGTTCTGCATATCCTACTGCTCTGTCTCTCTAAAACTATGCAATAAAAGAATTTTTCTTTAAATTATCATATTGGATTGCCGTTTCTGAAATAAATACATCACACCGTATAGTAATCCATCAAATGTGATCTATCAAAAGCAGCTTTGGGTGTGTCAGGATTGTTTTAGCTTTTTCTAAATTCCAGAGGGTACTTTAAAGATTTTGTGATTAAGTCAAATTTCTTTATAAAGCACTTTAGCAAATAGAGGTGTCACAGTGTTCTACAGCCAGACATATTACCTCCTTTCAATACTGGGTGGCAGGTTAACATTATTCCTAGTGAGTACATTTTTGAGAACAGTGAGAACTCACTACATAGAGACCTTATTGGGCAGGAACACACAGCTCTTAACCAAAAACCACTATACGGAAAAGATAAAGGTGAACCCTATTTCATCATAATAAATGACAACCCAATTTTTTCATGTTGAAAAGTCAAATTATTCCTTTATTACAAAGTCAGCATGTTGATGACATTCCAAAGAAGGCAGAAAGGGCAAAAAGAGAAAATACATAGACGGAAATACAGGGAGTCTTTCATGACGGATTCGGGTTCATGCTACATTACTGCCAGACCAGAGAAAAGAAACAAAGACATGAACAGCTGATTAAAGGCTCCACACTTTGAAAAAAATGATCTCCTTTCCCAGACTTCCTTTGCTGCACTAGATCAGCATCCACAGGGAAGGTTACTTCAGGTGAAACCAGTCTCTTATCAAGCATTTCCTTCTTCACCATTCTGTCCCTTTTTTGATGCCAGGTCAAAATAAGCAGCCATCTCCTTTTACTGTATAAGTGCAGATACAGTAGCTGGGAGATGGAGACAAAAGCAACTTGAGCGTGTTGAGATGCATCAGCGTCTGGTATTTATCGAGAGTAGGAGTGCTGACTATGTACCACTTCAGCCTTCCAGGTCATTATTAATCAGCTGGTATTAAAAACAAAGGTCATTCATCTTCAATCAGCATCCCTACTGTGAGAGCTTTGATAAACCCAGACATTTAGTCTCTGTTCGGCAGATGGAAGAGAGGAAACAAGTAGAGGAAGCTACTTATGTATTTTTTAAAATATACCTATGGTTAGACAAATAAGACAGGCGTGATTGGCCGAGGCTGGACGAAAGCCTTTCCCAGCCTGCACGTCAGTCCGAGAGCATCCTTACTGTTAAGCAACTAAATAGAGGATGCAGAGGAGGGAGGTAGCACTTTCAAAACCAACAGCCCCCCCACCTCCCCCGGGATTTTATTAACACTGAACTGAACTGAGCAGACAGCAGCTAAACGGTAGCATACAGCATACACCTCCCTTGGGTGTTTCAATGGAGAGTGCTAATATCCAGACTGATATATGCCTTGGATTTACAGTACATAATGCTAATAAATACACTGCCCTTCAACATTATTCTAATGTCCTCTTAAGTAGTTGAGGATATGAAGTCAATGTTGTCTGTGGGTGGGGGAAGAGAAGAAATGAAGCAGCTCTGATTTGTCGATAGGCCTCCAGAAATGTGTAAGACAAATAAAATGCTATGCTTTCTTCAGCATAATGAACCACGCATACTGATAACCATACATACACACATTATGTAGCTACATACCAACGCACATCCATACAGGGCATGGTCAAAATAAAACAAAACACCAGCATTTATTTAAGTTCCACTTTAGTGAGGGGTTGTGTTGATTCTGTACTTCCTGTCATGGAATTAATCAAATCATCCACAACAAATCGATATTAATCACTGCTAATGATGATCCTGAGTGATCCAATACATCCTGTAATTAGTCTCTACTGATGGGAGCAGTTGCAGATGATGATGCCCCCCATCAACAAGGCACATGTGGTCATCCAGTGGGTTCTCAAGGGTGACAAAGTCAGCCACGTACTAAGATGTTCTCAAAAACCAGCCAAGACTCTAATAGGGTGTTTAAGGGAGATTTCTGAAGCAGGACGGTGTTTCTCAGCACTGTAAAGCTTAGACAATCACTCAGTATCATGTTAGTATTAAATAGCATCAGCCCCGCCCTCTGAAAATGGACCAAATTCATCGGCACTGTCCAAAATGTTAACACTAGTGTTTTGTTTTTAACCATACCCTGAATAAGCACAGACATACAAAGAAAGGCTTGCACTTTGTTCCTGATGTCAAGTTTCCACTGGGGAATGGGGAAAAAATATCCATATACACATTTTGCACCAACTTTTGCTAATTTCAGTTGGAAAGGATATACTTTTTCATTTTTCATGTTAATGACTTAAACTCCAGATGAAAAGATGTTTACGGAAATAAATTTTTAAAGTTGTTTCTGCTTGCATATAAAAGCTAAGACTTTGTTTAAAAGGGGGGATTTCAAAGTGGGGAATTTAAAACCAAACTTCTGAGGAGGATTTGAAATAAATGCATAAATAAGAAATGAATAAGTACTGAACAAAAGAATATACACTCTTGGCCATCGAAGCGTTCTCTGTACTATGGAGTCAACATGGCCCCCATTCACATACCTGAATTTTAATCCCTTCTTTCAACCGCTCTTTGAAGAAATATGACATGACTTGGTATAACTAGAGCAAAACCTTGCAGTGGGAAGTTTGCTTCAGCTAATCTACGACGTTATATTGGAGTCTACTATGAGGATGAGAGAAATGGAAGAAGCAAATCCTCATATACAGACCATTCTTTGACTGGATCCATTGAAATGAAGCAGGGAAGGCCTATATTAGACAACAATAATACTGACATATATACATATAATCACAGTGTACACGCATGCACTATGAAAAATACATGTGAATAAATTATTGCACTATTGCACATTCTGCAGCTCAGCACGTTTGGTGACGCTGCAGTTCCAGCAGACCTGATGTTAAATTATTGTTTATGGGCTGTGTTGCTTTCCTCAGGATGACTGATCTTTTCTGGCACGCAGGAGTCAATTCAATTGTGCCAAAAGTGCAAAGTGGGTGAAACGCTGGAGTCTGGTGCACTTTTGTAACCCGCTGACAGCTGCCCAGCAAATTAACTAAGGTGTTTTTTGATTTACATAATTGGGTTCATTCTGGCTCACCAAAATGGATTTCCGCTGTCAGAACAATTGGCTGCGGGCAGAATTCAGCCAAACATGTTCGTGTCCACAATCCTAACATACGGAAAGACTACAGGTGGACTAATAAACTGAAAACAAGACATGTTTGCTGTGAGGGGGTTACAAGAGTGTCCATGACTTCTGCTTCTCCTCAGCTGAAGACTTCTCTGTCCATCTGTGTTTTCATCTCATGTGCCAGGCAGACTAAAGCGAGCACTTAAAGCAAATGAAAGGATTTCAATTAATAATTAACCCAGGTCTGAATTCCACAATGTTACTTCAAAAAGGAGCAAACCCAGATGACCACAGCAGCAGCCATTTCACAGATCATCAATGCCTTATGTGAACTTAAGACCTTTCGGCATCACATCAGAAATGGGCAAAAAATATATATGAAAACACTTTCAAATAGTTGAAAAAAAAAACAAAAAGAAAAAAAACACATCGCTTCATTTTACTTGCCAGATGCTTGAACCTCAAAAGGTGACATTTCGCTTTGCCTCTTCTCCGTAGCCTTCAAATACTTGAATGTGCCAGTGTGCACTTTGATTCCAAGTAAACGAGAGCGTGTGAAAGATAAGCTTAAACTAAACTGACATCTAAATGAGCCACAAAGAAAAACAGCCGTAGTGTTTATGTCCATCTCGTCTTCTTAGATCCATTCAAGTGTCTTTTGTTACTGGCCCAAAAAAAGGGGCCGTGGCCAAAGGAGGAATCTGGGACTGCATTTGGACTGTCTAACCAATGCCATATTTTTTTCAACACCCCCTTTCACTTTTCCTTGACCTGCATGAGACCTGCTAGAAGGGAGTCAAGGGAAAGTTACATAGAAAAGTAGGATTCACATAATTCAAACGCAGTCCAAGATTCAGAGTATATATGGAAGAACAAAGTCACAATGTAGAAATTTTCTTTCTACTTCAGAGCCTATTTCCAGGCCACAAGATAGGTATAAAACAATGGAATTTTTGTTAAATAAATAAATTCTTAGGATGGTTAAAAGAAAAACAAAAATGAATAAAATGAAATATGTGGGATAACACATGTGACATCTTGGACAAGCAGCTAGTAAAAATTCCCTCCCAGAAAATAACTTCTTTCTTTCAGTGATTTTTTTCGACCCCACCCCTTTTTTCTTTTCTTTTTTTTTTCAAAAACGAAAATATAGTTTTTTTCCATGTTCTTTGCAATTGTTCATTTAAAAAAATTATAGTACCAATGAGTCCTCTTTGAAATATATCTACAGCTGTACAATAGCTCTTGCAAGTGAATTCATGGAAAAAAAAAATTAGCGCATCAATTTACATAAAAAAGCCTCTTTACAGATATTGGCTTAAAAAGGTTCATAATAAACAATATAAAAGGAGATAGAAAGACAGCGTTTGCTAATGAGATTCTTGGAGATTCGTCTTCTCTTCAATGGCCTGTTTCACTATCTCAGCCAGCTTCAAGCGGTCAACTTTGTCAGAAAAGGCTCTTCCTGAAACACAAAAGAAGGCGTTTCAGGAACAGGTAAAAAAATAAATGAATAAATTAATAAACAAACAACTGAATGAATGAACAAGTAATTCAACAAATACATGAGTACATAAGTAATGCTGCTCATTGAAGGAAAAAATAAAAATCACGTCTGCAGCAATTCATACCCATACTAGCAATCTGTCTTCTTCACTACCTCAGTTATCGATTAGGATTTAACCAACTACTCAAAACCAATAATCAAATCAAAACTCAATAATCAAAACTGTTTCCTGTATATTTCTTTTTTTGGTGGATCTGGAGTCAATTTTGGTTCTGGACGCACAGGTTCATTCCTCGGCAAATTCCAGGATCTGTTTCAAGTTATGTGTCAATTTTTGACAATTTTGCCATGGCTTATAATTGTATAGATATCATTTGATGTGGTGCATGATTTTCTAATGGGGCCATCACAGCTGAATAAATGTCAAGGAAACAGTGAATAGCTGATTATTAATCTGCAATCAGTCTCACTTGGGATTTACTGTTATTGGTAATTGCGAGTGAAATCACATAAGGTGAGAGGAGTCTCTTCTCTGAGTATCATTTGTTCAGTTGTACATTTTAACTTCTGTGAGATTAGTTGAATATTCTCTGCTGCCTGATATGCAGCAGAAAATGTCAGTTATTAAGTTGTAACACTGACACTTATTAGAATAACCTGTTAAAGTGCGCTCACACTATTCTGTTTCAATCACACTGTGCTCACCATTTCATGCTCATCAAAAAGCAGGTAATGCAACACACACACACACACACACTCACACTCACACACACACACACACACACAGTGTTTCCATAACAACCAGCTGCAGTAGCTGCCACTATCAGCAAACAGCATTTATATCCAGATTACAAACACTTTACAGCAGCACAGACACATTGTCTGTACCACATGCTGTCTGTTTGTCTTGCCAAGCCAACCTCTCATATGAGGTTCTTGGCCTCAGTGGATATCTGCCTGGTTAAATAAAGGTTTGAACTGAACTGAATTGAACTAATCAGAAACTACGACACAACCAATGTTGGCACTTAATGATCTGGTTAACAGCTGCTGCCAATTTTACAACTGGTTCATTCTGGTGATTGTTGTAATCTGATCAGTTTATAAAAAAGTGGTGCATTGCTCTTGAAAACTTTTTGTACATTTTCTCAACTTTACAAAATATAGATACTTATTGCATTCATCTTGACAAAAAGTTTGTCAGGCTGTTGCCAGGTTTTGTAATAATGAGATCTTCCCTTGTTATTGTGAAAAAGCCTCAAGATGTCAGCCTTTTTTCTCAAACTGAATGCAATGCACTTTCATAAGAAAGCTCTCTGCTCTGTCTAAAAGATGCACGGTGCAGAGCATTTCCAAAGCAGCAGCTTTGAGTAACCAATGCCCTTTATGTAAGAAAGGCACTGACAGCCTGATGAGCATAAACATGCCCTAGTAGACTGATTTGATAATTGACATCAATTATGACTGATGTCTCAATAATGTGAGATGGATATGTGTGATATACTGACTTTCATTTGAAGTTACAAGAGACCTTGTTCACAGCGGCCTGTTTTTTTTAAGAGGACCAAAGCCTTTCCAGTGAGTCAGCATGAACAATAGCGGGACCCTGGCTCTGTCAGACCTCAGCGGAACGGAACCTTAATTAATCTCATTAGTAACACCTGTGTTCACGCTGCTGTTCATGTCAAAGTGGCTGCTGCGAAAAGGTCTATTAAAAAGGAGAATTAGAGATGTAAAAGCAGAATGAAAGCCAAGTACTGACCGTCCCAGCTGAGCCCCTGCAGGCCGTCTCTCAGTAGTTTACAGTCCCGATTGAACCTCCAGGCTTCATGCATCACCTCATTCAGTTTCTCATCCTCATTCTCTCCTGGACAAGGATACAATATTCCTCATATAACAGCTTAATTAGGAGAAATGCAGTACGTTTGTTCATATTATTGAAACTGTGTCAAAGAGTAAAATTGCAGGACACTGTTATAGGGGTCTCAGATAGCCGGTGGGACATTAAATTTGGGGGGGAAAAAAGATAAATGGCATTGGTGGGTAGATGAGGGACGCAGCCTCTTGCCTCGGGTGGCTGCATGGATTGGCAGTTTCACTGTTTTGTTTTGGCTTCTGACATGCAAAACACTTCTTTGTCCAATGGCAAAGACTGAAAAGAATTTAAATATGAGCCTGCTAAAGACACATTCCACAATACTGGGCAAGGTGCTGAGCCAAACTGACTTGAAGAAAACTGTAATTACAGCTTCTGTTGTGCAGTATGTTGCAACAAATCATACTAGTGCATTCTGATGTCAGCATATGCAAAATGGTACATAGTGTGAGCTAGTGAGCTGGTATGCACATCAGTGATACTTGTCAAAATGCATTCAATATTTGTATGCTTGCAAATATATGTGTGTGTGTGTTAACTGACCAGCTTGTGGTAGTATACATTGTGCGATGACGTCTCGTAGTTTCTCCAGCGCTACGTTGGAGTCTTCACCTCCGTTCTCTGGGTCATGGATGAAGAAACCATCACTAGGCTTGGGGCTGAAACAGAATTTAAATCATTCTTTGACAATTTTTCAAACACAAGGGCCACCAAAATGCGTGATACCAAAGGCTGCATAGACCACAGAGGGGGCCAGAGTTTCCGTTATGAGAACAGTAATTGGGTAAAACATGATTCAAGATTAGATTTAGCACCGAACTGTACACTGCTAGTGGTTGGAAAAAACAGGGAAAAAAACAACATTCTCATTGCACCCTCGTTAAGTACCTTGTCAGTGAAACAACAGTTAAATTTAACTACATGTCATTTGCACAAACTTTGGTAATCCTTGGACACTTAGGAGAACTACAGGCTTCAAAGACTAGAGCTACAAATTCACACAAGCTACTTTAAAGGTTAAGAGAGGCAGTTACCCAGCCTCACTGAAATAAAACTGTCCATCCAACTAAATGTCTTTCAGTCATGTGGTTAATCAACTATCTGGGTGTCATACCGTAGTAGTTTCCGCTTCCTGAGGATTGGGTTGTTAACAGAATTTAGAGGCTTCAGGCTGACGTTCAGATCCTGGATCCTCATGTTAGCCAACTGCTCTGCATGGGCCTGCTGGATACCTGCCACTACCGCCTGTGAGGGGGAGGGAGGAGGGGAAGGGAGGGGGGATAAAATAGGAAATGAGGAGGGAAAGGGCAGATAGCTAAGAAGGAAGAGGAACTTCCAGGAACAGTGGCCTCTGCTGGTCGGCTCATTCAGGAACAGTGTGACCATATGCTCTATTCATGAATGGGATTAGTAATGACCAGCCCCATATTCTCAGTGGATAAACATGAAAGATAGGAGAGATGTGTGTCGGAGAAGGAGAGCCAAAGAATGAGATCCTCTGAGAGAGAGAGAGAGAAAGAGAGAGAGAGGGGTATCCAGCCAATTGTGACACTGCCTTTCAATTCAAATCAACTGATGAAGACCCTTTTGACCCACACATCACCATCATAAAGATGATACATATAACATTCAAACATCATTAAATGATTAACATATTGTTTTTTTAGACAGAATACCATTACCGTAAAAAGCAAGATGATTAGCAGCCTTCACTGACCTTCTATACTGCATCTTAGACATTGGATTTCACATAAAATCTGCTGTATTGCTTTACATCACTAAAGTTACTTTCTGGTACAAAACATTAAGAGTGGCACTGTTGTTGCAGCACAATCGCTGAAAGTAGTAACAACATTTTTGTGAGGGAATAACAAGATTTATGTTGTAAATATAGTTTCAATTTTTAGAAATACTAGCACTAGTAATACAACTGGTATGGAGACTACCAATCATCTAGGTCACATTTGTTTAAGGTAATTATTCCAAGGTATCACAGCTGATTTGACACTGACATACTGATGATTAAAACAGCTAGAGGCAGCACCTCGTAAAATATAAACTCCACACCCACCTTGTCCATCATCATCTGAGCGGAGGGCAGCACGTTGTCCAGGGCCTCAGTGCAGTTGAGCCAAGGATGAGCCAAGACTCCCTCGATGGTTAGCCTCTCCTCTGGTTTCACCTTCAGCAACCTGGAGATGTAGAGAGGGGCGAGCAGGGGACGGAGGGAGAGAGATACGAGGAAGGCAGAGGATGGATGGGCGTATGGGAGAGCAAGAGTGAGTAAGTAAGGGAGAATGAGGAGGAAATATGAGTAGGGAGAGGATGAGGAGGGCAGATGAGGACAAAAATGGATAGAGAAGAGTCAGAGGGAGGACAAAAATGAGCAGGAAGAAAAGATTATAAGACATGGGCATTATAGTAGTTTGACAGGTTTAGAATATTAAACCTGCAGTAAAAAAAAAGTTCCAGTTCTGTATGGCTTGTCTCCCTCTTGTGAAAGGAAATTAAATGCTGCTTGAAAAATACACTTTGGGTCGCTCAGGGAGGTGCCTTTCAGTTGTTGTGTGCAAAAAAACAACAACAAAAAAAACAACAGAGAAATAAAACTTTGAGAGAATTATGAAATCATCAGATGAGGTAAACAGCCATGCTATAATTTCATTTATACAATTCCAGTAGAAACAGTTAAGTGTGATTAATGTAAAACACATCAGTACATGTTGTAAGCTTTTGTCTGCGACACCGGAGAGAACCAAAACTGGACTGCAGGGAGGGAGCTACTTGCAAAAGATGTCCTTGGCCCTCTTTACAGGTCTTCATTAATCTGACTGGTTAACAACTGAGTTTATGGACTATGGCATGCCATGCAATACAGTAACCAGAGAGGGAAAAAGGGACAGACATACTTGCGCACGATGTCCTTGGCCATCTCCGAGATCTGGCTCCACTCATCTTCTGGGAAGTCAAAGCTGCCTGTCATAATCTTCTTCCTCATGTCCTTGGGGATGGTGCGGCTGTGGTGCTTGGAATAGAACGGAGGATAGCCGCACAGCATCACGTAGATGATCACACCAAGAGACCACAAGTCACAGCTCTGCAAGAAGACAGGGGTGGATGGAGGGGGCACAGAGGAAGAGGGGCAGCAAAAGAGAGGGAAAAAGATATAAGAAAAGAGATTAATACTATGGGTTTTTGTATGCATTGCATTGGTATTCAGTGGTGATAATTGTGAGAGGCCTGACACAGTCACTGGAAAAAACACTGGATGAAATAAAGGAAACAAACATCAACATAAAGCTTCTTGTGGTGATAACGGCACAAAAGGATTGATGAGGTAGTAAACAGGCACTCATATCACCTTGTTATAGGTATAGGGAGTGGGTGAGGTAGGTATGATTCCAGATTTTTCCTTCTGGTGTCTTCTTTGAGCCTCAAGTACCTGGAGGGAAACAATGAGATAAGGGACAGTGATTAATCAAAGCAATGGGTGCATCTACTGAAGAGCAAGGCATAGCGGCAAAAATATTTGGATTTTATTACTGCAGTGTAGCATATATCTTTTTTCTGAGCCGTTAAGAAAAAAGTATGCATAGTAAGTTTGCTGTATGTTTGCTTTGTACCTGAGGTGCTACATAGTAAGGAGTGAACTGCGGGGTCATCAAGTCTCCCTGGTCAATCTTGGCAAAGCCAAAGTCACACAACTTTACAGGAGCATCCTGCGGTCAAAAGAGAATCACAGAGTGAGAACAGTGGATTTGGACCAAGTTCAGAAACACATACCAACAACATCCTGCAAATCATCTCAGTGTCCTTATATCTCAATGAACTTCCTGAGTAGGAGCAAACTAAGAAGGAGACTACTAATAGGAATGTGGCACAAGCGGGAGCCAAGAGCGTTTCTTGCGTTTCTCTCGACAGGGTTTCTTGAAGAGCGGATGCATTCAAGGATTCCAGGGAAGGTGTTGCTGGAGCAAGGATGCATTCTGGACACTAGCCCAGCGCTGCTAACAGGAAGACATGTTTACACCATCTTTATCATCTCAGTTGAAATCTAGCTAGAGCCACGGTAGTTCTTCAGTTTTTTACAGGTAAAGTATAAGTCACAGACTTGAGGGCCAGCAAGGTTTCCATTCTTTTCTAGAATTTATGTTCTGCGCTGAACTCTAGGCAGTGGCATTAGCAGTGACAATGGCCTGCTGTGTATAGTGCTGTCTTTGTTTGATATAGCATAACAGTGTCCAATAGTGTATTTATTCTCTGTGCAACTTCATCAGCTCACCAGAGAGTTGTCCTTGAAGAGCAGATTCTCTGGCTTCAGGTCTCGATGTGCAATATTCAGGGAGTGACAATGTTCCAAGGCTTGACTGATCTATGGGGAGACATCAGACTGAGACACCGTTCGGTGTGTGTGCAACCATCAAACAGCTCTGCTTAGCATCACTATGAGTTGGTATGTGTTGCTTGTTTTGACTGCATGCCTCACTGCTCAACTGCTGCATTAGCTGCTCACTCCAAGCAGCAGGGGGCTGCTAACGACATAGACAGGCTGCTAGACAAGTTGTTATCCACAGGAAGACAAATGCAGACAGACTGACAAGCAATGAATAACGTGAATGGACAAAGATAGACAGGCCAAAGTTATACATTTACAAAAGTGAGTTTAGCAAACTCACAGAGAAACAGTCTGTGCTGACAGGGCGTATGTTGGTGTGGTGTGTATGTGTGTACCTGCTTAGTGACCTGGCTGGCCATCTTTTCAGTAAAGTGTCTGTGCTGACTGATTCTGTGGAACAGCTCGCCCCCCTCCATCATCTCCATGACGATCAGTAGCCTCGCTCTGGAAAGAACGGAGGGAAGGGCGCATAGGAAGAGGAAACAACAATTGAAAGGAGAGGGACTCAAATACAGAAAAATAAATGAATAAAATAAAAAAGTAAAAAAAAAACAATTAAAAATGTATGGAATTTTGCACACACACCCATTTGTGCACACACACACGCGCGCACACACACACACACACACACACAGCTCCTCACCTTGGGCTTGACTCATGGGGAAACTGGACACTGTTGGCATAAACCTCAAGAATTTGCACTATGTTTGGGTGGGTGGCACACATCATATGAAGACGGACCTGCATGGAAGAAACACAGAGTTCTGTATATAACTCCCTGAAAACTAAAAAGAGATTCAAGCAGCACAGGGAAATTTTTTACATTTTTCCCTGTCCTACTGCAGTGCAATGTAGACACTTGATTTCTACAATGAAACAACAGCCAGCATGGAAACTCCTTTTGTTACACCATCTGCTTTGTTATTATCCAAACAAAAAGCCTTGAATGTACAACAAATTCGTATGTAAAGCTGCACTCGGCAAGATTTTTTTCTTTGACAACATACTCCTCACATCAGCATAAATCAGAGGGGCTGCAAAACAGAGGACCGTCCCATCCCTCCTAATTGAGAACCCATAAATTGGCTTTATCCGTCTAAATGAAATTCTGCTGTCAGGTACAGTCATTTCTCCCCCCAGGAGGTCATCAACGGAAACTGAAGTGCAAAATACAAACTGTCTCCTGAAGAGCAGTGAGCAAGCGAGCGCTCTCTCCAGGGAAAGCTGGACTAACCTCGTCCTTCTGCTATCCTGTGTCGTCAAGCTTCACAACCAGGCCAGGTTGTTAAAGTTGAGTGTACTATGTGCAGTTTACTGACATCACAACAGATGATTTATGGGTACTGATGCTCAAACAGTATTCAAACCTACCTCCAGCAGCCATTTGGAGCCACCAACTTGCCGATTGAAGCTACTGTACACCGCTACATTTCCCTTCCAAGGTAAGCACCATGACATGTCACACAACTCAGTGACAAAAGCATAATGCAACAGATGAACAAGTGACATTGTTTGCTGACAAAAAGAACAAATAGGAGTCACTGATTCCAAGAAAAACAAATACCAACATCTGCATCAATATCAATACTTCTCTTAACAATTTGGGAAAGCTATTTCACTCTACTGAAAACTGTGGGTGAATATAATTTGTGCACAGGTAGACTAGATTTTGATTATGTAAGTGCCTATATAGTCCAATGACAACACCCCATATTATTTTGTAATATACTGAGTAAATAAAGTATATATTACCAAACAGGGCTGTTCAAAAACTGTTTTTTGGTGTCTGTATCACAAATAACTTTTTATTGGAGACACAGAGGTGAAAATGACAATAATCTTCTTAGGGGGAAAATGTGACACTGATCAAAGAGCCTACTTACAAAATCATGGTGTATTTCTTTAAGGGTGCCGACATTATCTGTTTTTTCCAACCAGGCAAGTTGACTGAGAACAAATTTTGTTTACAGAAATGAATTCAACTCTTTGGTACTGAAAATGGAAAACAGAACTGGTTGAAATGCCTGGAATATTTTATAATACCCGAGCCAGGTGCCTGGTTGATTCAGGGTGTTTTTTTGTAAGATGTGCTACATTTCACTGGTTCCTGTAAAGGTGAAAGCCGTACTTACTATTCTTTCCCCCTTCATCACATTAGCAGAAAGGGTCAGGGGAATGGTTTTGACTCCAATGGCATTTAATATTTAAGGATTTGTCACTACAACAACACGCCGAACAAAAAGAGAAACCATGAAGCAACGTGTTACCACACTTGAACTAGACAGCTTTGTAGCACCTCTTGCTTAGGCATGGTTTGATATATTGGTTGGGTGTCCATATTTGCCAGCTCTGTATGTGAAATGGTTCTATATTTGGCTCCTGGCACCGGTTTTGTCAGTACGTTTAGGTGGACTTGGATTCACTTCAAGACATGGTGAACCGTTTGACCCGTCTGACTCCGCCTGCTGCAGTCCAGCGACAGCAGCCAGGCTGCAGCTCTGACTTGTTCAGTCATTTTTCTTTTGAACTGCTCCATGGAATTTCAGCTTGCACAATACATATGAAAAAAAGAATGAATTTGCATGAAATTCCACACTGCACTGAATCATCTACAGTGGTATTGAATATTGAAATTTTCATTATTGTGAAAACACACTTGTCTCTTCGTGTGAAGCTCTCTTGTTCCTGTAACTGTGAGTTTGTTTGTTTTTTTACCGCTTTGCTGAGAAAGCGACCTATGACACAATTACTGTTACTGCTGCCACTACTGCCAAATGCACATTCTAACTAAATAAAGAGGGCTCTTCCAATAATCTCTCTTTCTCTTCACTGTGATGCAATGAAATTCAAACAGGAAGCAACAGACGCAGACCATGATAAAGTGACAGAGACAGTGACGAAGAATGACTACACCTTGGTAAGCTAAACGTGGAAACAACATATTGCTATTGTGCACAAACAGAGAACTGTTGACTGCTGAATGCGGCGAGTATCTGAGCTACACCAGGGTTCAAAAAGACGACAGAAATACTTCAAGGATATTGTTTGGTGACAGTAATCTGCGCGTGTTTGCCTTTCAGCAACATATTTCCCATTTCAGCAGCGAGAGCCTGAGTGAAGTGGGTCTGTGTTGCTTGTTTTCGCTGCTCAGCTGCTACATAAGCTGCTTGATGAAAACAGGGGGCTGCTAATGACGTGGAGAGGCTGCTAGACACACTGTGACCCACAGCAAGACAACATACATACAAACTGAGAGGTGAAGCGCAGGAGACAGAGTGACATGAAACGGAAAACGGGGATAAAGACTGATAGACCAGAGTTAAATATTTCTAAAAATAAGTGACAGATGGGCAGACAGAGGGGGGTATATAGATATGGCTGTAATGGTGACGCAGCCAAAGACAACAAACAGCGAATACTATGGCAATTAATCACAGCCACAACAGTGTTTTCTAACCTCATTTCTGGCCTTGGGGCGATCAATGAGGATCTTCAGGGCGAGGCGTTCCTGAGTTGACTTCTTCACACATACTCTGTGGAGAAGAAGACATCAAAGCTCAACAAAAAGCACTTCACTCAACATGATAAACCTTTTCAGTATCTCACATGTGACTTTGAATACAGAGAAGCAAGAGGAGATTTTTCTGGCGTTTGGCAGGGTTTGTCTTATTTTTTGCAGATTTCTGCTTCCAAAAGTTGCTCTATTTTTAAACAGCTTTAACAAAGCAGTGTTATACATCCATTTCTGTTCAGGTAACCATTGTGCCAGTGTGTTTTTTTGTATTATATTCAAATGGCATGCCACTCAGTACATGAATACTATGCATATTGTCAAGATGTCGGATTGTCGCCAAAAGTGAAAATAATTTCTTCCGTGTTCCACTATAAGCTTCCTCCACATTAGCAGACGCATACATACCACATAGCCAATCAGCACTAAATTTGTTCAGAGCCCTTCTACCACTGTGCCAGGTTTTGGAAAAAATTGGCAGGGTGGTTACGTTTAACCCAGAAATGAACTCTCCAGTGTCCTTAAGTTGAGTGACTGTGCCAATGATGGAGAGACTGGCTCTACTCAGTGGTGCTACATGAATCCATTTTGAAGTTTGGCCTTTTTGTGAGAAGCCACCAGCCTGTCCTCCCCCAGCCACCTGACATGGAAAGATGGTTGATTCTTCCATGGCCCATTATGAATCTTCTCACAAAGTTTCATGCAAATCCACTCATAACTCTGTGAGATACCCTGCTACACAGACAGACAGACAGAATGGGGTGAAAACATAATCGCTGTCCAGTTTGAGGGGAGCTCCCAATGATTTTTGTGCCAAGGAAAAAAGCCATAAAGTCTCGACTAATATGAAACAGTTTTTGTAAAATGCCCTTTTGATAAAATCGAGCTGATGTGAACATGACAGCAAGAAAGCAGCTTAGTCCCTGCAATGTAATGTTTTGTCAACATTACAGTTTGTTGTGGGAAATACTTTTTTAAGGCAGCACGCACTCTCTTTGTGAATCCTGACAACAAGACTCATACTACACAATGACAACCAGGTCCCATTTATTTTTTAATGTCAGGAGTGGATAAATTTGTAATTCTTGGTAATGGCTTTGTTCCAGCTAAATTTTAGGACAGGTAACAGTGCTGAGAAAAAATACAGACCAAGCATATAATTGAATTGTCTGACAAGTCCATTAACTCCGTCCCCCCTCCTCTAAGTGGGGACCCAAACATTCACTCTGGATGGCAACCTCTGGCCCTTAAACTCAGATTACACTATTAAAGCCTTACCAGAAGGAACATTCTGCTTCGACCAAAGTTCACTTACTGGATAGCAATACCTACCTAATGAATCACAGAGACGGGGGTGGTTAAGGACATAAATGTGTTATGAGTCAGAAAAGAGTTGAGTGTGGGTGAATAAGAGCATCAGAAAGACTCTTGTTAGGCAAAAAAGACTTCATAAATCAGAGTGCAATAAAGAAGAGAGACAGGGAGAAAGAGGGTGAGTAAGAGGTTTCCAAAAAGAGACGGAGTATGGCATGAATCATACGGATTAAAGGTGCGTCGAAATGAAAGACTCGTGAGTTGATGTTGAAATCTTCCTGTCTCTTGAGGCCTTGCCAAAACATGGTGGGAAATCGCAGGTTTCTCTCCACTGATCAGACCCGCAATGGGTGTAAAAGAGGAGGGGAAGGGGCGAGGGAAATCAGTGACAAATGTTAGCTTACAACCAGTTAGTACCAGCAGCAACACAGAGGAACGCACACACATGCACAAAAGGCCTGTGAAGGCTGTCTGAGCGGCTACTGTCTCTCTGTAATATTTTGCAGTAACTAAAATAATCTGAAGACAAACAGGATTTATTCCTATCAGGAGACAATGCGGAGACAGGGACAGAGGTCAACACCGCTGACATACGAGATGTAGGCCAGCTCAGTCTGAGAGCAAAGACTGATAACAGCTCAAAGGAAGATAAATTATTCACTGTCATCAGTGACATCAAAGAAGCGGCTGAACATGATAGAGACATTCCAAGCAGGTGACATTATCTTGTGCGAACAAATATTGATTTAGTGTGCGAATCAAAGCAGCATGACGCCCTCTTGGGTTGAGTTTAGCACTTCCCTTCACTTAAAAAAAAAAAAAAAAGCTTGAATTTTGAGTGTGAAAAGCTGACCCTGGATTCAAACCTGATGACAATAACTTCAGTCCTTTGTGGAGATTTACCAGGCTATTTCATGTAGTTTCATAAGAGGCTAAAAAAAAAAGGAATCAAAAGCCATTGCTGCTTAGAGTCAGTATTTCAGATATGTGTGCTTCTCTGTGATATATGACTCCCAAAGTGTTGTAGCGGGGAAGCGCACAGAGAAGAATGCAGAGAGGAAATGAAGAGATAAAGGAAACTGCTAAGATTAGGTTTTATCACAGTTCCCTCTTGCTTCCACTTTACCATCTCAGTGCATCTTCTCAAGAGAAGGTTGATTCTTGGCATACTTTATTTTTAATCGTGAGGGAGAAATGGTATTTGCTATATAATCCATTTTGTGAGGACAAACGTGTATTCATGTGCAGAGGAAAACTTTCAGTTGAAAGTGGAGAGCAACAGGAAAGATCAGG
>OMKZ01017929.1:0-61473 GCA_900302535.1 Neoniphon sammara | reverse complement strand
GCATCTTCCTCATCTACCTCATCACCTTCCTCATGATTGCCGAGCCCAGCGTGGTCGTGTGTGCGTTCCGTAGGCTGCTGCTGGGCCTCGGCATGTGCATCAGCTACGCAGCCATGCTCACCAAGACCAACCGGATCTACCGCATCTTCGAGCAGGGCAAGAAATCGGTCACGCCCCCTAAGTTCATCAGCCCCACCTCCCAGCTGATCATCACCTTTATACTCATCTCAGTGCAGGTAAGTGTGTGTGTCCTGCAGATACACCACCTAGATCTACTGTATGACGTTGCGCTACATCAGTCTCACTGTAAATGCTCCTATTTCTGCAGGTATTTGGTGTGTTCATCTGGTTTGGCGTGATGCCCCCCCACACCATCATAGACTATGAGGAGCAGAAACCACCCAACCCAGAGTTTGCCCGGGGGCTCCTTAAGTGTGATATGTCCGACCTGTCCCTCATCCTGTGTCTGAGCTACAGTATCGTACTGATGATCACCTGCACTGTGTACGCTATCAAGAGCAGAGGAGTTCCTGAGACCTTCAACGAGGCCAAGCCCATCGGCTTCGCCATGTACACCACCTGTATCATCTGGCTGGCTTTTGTACCCATCTTCTTCGGCACAGCACAATCTACTGAGAAGGTGGGAAATGAAATGTTTTTACGGGCATTACTGGTTGCCGTCAGACAGTGAAATCCAAGTTATGCAACACGCAATAATATACCCTTACAGTAACAAAGATTAACTTAATGACTTTGATGCTGAAACTGAAATCTGAGTTTGTTGTTTGTCATTCTGTATTTGCTCTCTGCTGTATTCACAGTACATCCTGTATTCACTGTACTGAATGGCAGAGGTTAATTTGGCTTGTGGGCTATTTCTGCTGTCACAAAGCAATAGGACAATTGGGAGAGTTTGAAAAATAGAGATATGCTTGGACTAATAGACTTGTATTAGGAATCAGTCAGGCTGAAACAATTGAACCCCGAGGTGCTTTAAAATTCTTTTCACTTCCTCCAAATGGAAATGAAGTGAATTAAGGAAAGGAGGAGGGAAAGGAGGTCAGACGAGCTGAGGGACGGTAGGGGCCCCTCACAGACCAACTCAGCCATCCCATTCAATTAATCACCACTTAGAAAAAGACCTAAATATAGCAACAGTAGCTTTCATCTGGCGGATCAAAGTAGAGGTGATTTTTGAACAGACGTGTAAAAAAGTTTTACATTTGTAGATGGCGCTGAAAAAATGTGCCGCATAATTGATGTGAAGAACTTGGAATATCAAAAGTCTTCTTTGTCAGTTAGGGGACAAAGTCAAACTTTTTCACAGGCTTGCATAAGTAAGCGAAAGATGTCGAATAAATTCCTGATATTCTGCAGTCGTACAAAGTCATGCGTAGGATTGGCTTCTTCATGGTTTGTATTCACTGTTTCCTCCAGAGGGGTCACCTGCTGGCTGATACACAAGACATCCCTCTTTTGATGGACTTTGGCTTTCAGTAGAATCCATTCTGTTTGAATATGGAAGAGCTTCTTATTGTTACCGAGCCTTATAAACTGTATATTTGCTCGCCTGGGGCCAGACGCATAAATATGGGCTACTTTGAACATGCTCAGATGGTCACCCATTCATTACTGCAGCTCCCTTTATAAACAGAGAGGTCAGTGAGAAGGACCAATAAAAACCATGACAAAGATGATAAAGGAAAATATACTGTATGGACATCAGTTAGTGAGCTATTAGGACGCGCGGCTGAGGATATGCCCTCGGTAGTGTACAATTTATAGTTTATTTATGGCACATACCCATATCTTAAGTTATTTATGATACATATGGGCTGATTTATTCATGACAAATACAGTTTGCTTGAATAATGAGTTCATAATTTATTAGAGGCAGACCTCAGGAGAAGTCAGTTCTCATTATTATTGGTGGATTTACAATAGAGGAAGGGTAGACATAGTCAAAGCCCATAAATAGAGCCCTTTTCCTGAGTACATATACCAAGTAATAAATCATTCATCCCAGGCACACACACGCAGACACACACACACACACACACAAATCTTCCATGCTTCCAGATGAAAGTTATAAAGGCTGCATTCTGAGAACCTATGAGATTACACAGACTGTATTTTCCTGAACCCGTGCATAATGCAAGCATAAAGTAGTTGACAGTAACATGACTACCAGCATACATCATTTATAGACTTCACAGCGACAGATGCTCCGGGAATCATAGATGGTAATCAGAGGTAGATGTGGGAGAATAAACAGGTAAAACCTTCCATAGATCAGTAATTATAATCATGGGAGAATAAACAGGTAAATCATTGCATAGATCAGTAATTATAATCACAGGTGTGTGCTCAGGTAATTGACGCAATCTCTGCCCTGCTCTGCCTCTGTTGCAGATGTTCATCCAAACTACCACCCTGACAGTCTCCATGAGCCTGAGTGCCACCGTGTCCCTTGGCATGCTCTACATCCCCAAGGTCTATGTCATCATCTTCCACCCGGAGCAGAATGTCCAGAAACGCAAACGCAGCTTCAAAGCCGTGGTGCAAGCTGCCACCGTGTCCACCCACCTCTCCCAGAAGTCCAACGACAAACAGAATGGAGAGTCCAAGATGGAGCCGGACAGATCACAGTGAAACGGCACGGATCGTATGAGTGCAAGTATCCGTAACTTCACAAGCCCGAGATGAGATGGTTGATGATCAAAACAGTGGTGCAGCAGTGGAAAACCAGCATTTAGATTTGCTCATCAACTATAGCTTCCTCCCCAGTAAACAAGAAACAAGGATTGAGGGGAAAGCAAAGACAATTGTGCTGTTAAAGATCTGGTTTCTTTGATGGTGTTTCTTTTCACACAGTGTAACTTACAGATTTGGAATGAAGCACAAAAGAATGTGGAAATACTCACCTGCCCGTCTTCAACTACCCTAAAACACAAAAAGGACAAACTTTAAAAGGACAGCTTCTTAGGATGTTGAGCCATCTTGACTGGACTGCAAAGAACATTTAAAGTCTTTTCCTCACTTTTTGATAATTCCATCTAATTATACATCTCAAATTGACGAGGAGGCATTTGTTAGTTTTAATTCTCCCTAGGACTTAACAATTTAGGAAAAAGTAAAGCTGAAATTGTAGCCTTTTCCCTAAAGGAAGATGTATAGCAGAATCCCTTGGGATGAATGTTGTTCACAGGATCTAACAGCACTGCATGGATTGTGTGTTGTATGTGTACATGAATGTTTTTACTGTATTTTTTGTATGAGGTGTTGTGACGCAGAACTCCTTTCTTCTGATTGCAGTGGAAGGAACTAGCTTTTAAAAAAAATGCACCACTCATGTCCTGTTACTGACAACATCCTATGGGAAAGTATAACTGTAATCACTAAACTATAATCACTTAACACACAGCAGAATCATAAATAAATATCCAAACACTGATGCAAGGAAGCAGTTTATTTGAATCAAATCCTGTATGTGATCTTTATGGTACTGAATGGTATTGATTGTGAAAACAGTAAATCTATCAGTGCAAACAGGATAAGACAGATTCCGGACAGGATTCCTGTTCTTCCTGGCACTTTTACTTTGCTAGGATGGGGAAGAACCTTGAAAAACAATGAAAAGCATTTCCTGAAGTCATTTTATAGAAATGCCAACCGAACTGCTTGAAGGCTAGTTTGTATGGTGACACAACATCACACATACTGCCATCCTTATCTGTGGGACCATCACCCCATCACAGCTGCATTTGATCTCTGATTTTGTGCCATAAATGAAACGGTCCTTCTCTATTTAATTAAACTCTCTTCTCTGTCAAACATATTTCATTTACAAATACATATTTTATAAACCAAGTACAGTCACACACATTTTTGTTCAAAGAAGGAGAACTGTGGTGAATTAAAAATAGACACTAATTTGCCAATAAATTATTTGCAGTGTGCTTTTTGTTACTTGATCATAATGTACAACTCAGGTTTTGCAGAAGGTGTACTGAATAAAATATTTTTTCTTGAGGAGTACCTTCTGTCCTGGCACAGCCTTTTCCATAAAAATGGATTCGCCAATTACCATGTGGTGCATTTTTCATTACAGAGTATGAGGGGCTGTAGCGGATCTGATCACTGTAGAAAATGTTTTTACTGCCCTCTGCAGGAGAGCACACCTCACTGAAATGTGTGTGTGGATCAGAGCATCACGAAGAGGGAGCCAATTCTGGAGCGCAGTAGGAGTCAAACAAAAACATTAATAAAAATACTGTTTATTTCGCATGGTTTCAATCTGGCACCACTGTCACACATAAAACTATTTACATGCAGGTGTTTAGGTAAACTATTTCAAGAAAAATACACTCCAGTTAATGTTGAAACAGATTCAAAAAGTACCAAAAATAACTGATTATTTCTGGATTAATTACTTTCTCAATTATATTGAATTGCTTTTGTTGCCTGATGTAGTAATGAAAATCACTGTGACATAATACAAGACACTGATGCCTCATTTGTCAAGAAAGAAAGCCAGTTTGTCTCTCTCACATACACATGCTGACATGTATTACCTCAACCAGAAGACATGGCTGCAGCACAGGCTGAGGGTTTAACCAGAATTCCATTTAAGTTGACATAGATTCAACACACAAAAACAAACGCACCACCTTAGCCGCTCACTAAAATCTCAGCATTCACTCTTATGGAAGTGTCTAATTACTGCATTAAATAAAAATGGTAAGTGAAATGGAAGTGGGTTTGAAAGTCTTGTTCTGTATTATGTGTCAGAGCTGCTGTCAGGCTGGTTCCTTGTGTCACAGCAGTACATACATCCTCCTTCAGATAAAGCGTACTGGCCTTCGACTCCACATCTGGGGGGAAAAAAACGGCCTCCGTTTACTCAAGGAAGTTGTCCAAAGTGAGGCAGGTCGCAATCTTGGGAGGAGGCCTGGTCACCTTTTTCCTTTTAGCCTTCATCAGCGGGCGAATCTCAGCCAAGGGAGACTGAAGCAGAAGGCTTAGTTAAGGAGTGATGCCACCCAGTTTACCCTGATTAAGGTTATTGTCCTCAATGTCCACAATTAATATTGGTCTCTTTTAATTTAAATTACATATTTGTTGAAGTGCACATTTATGTTGGCTATCTACAACAATCACATGGTACTGTAAGTAGAATTTATTTAGACTGTTATTCCACTGACATAAACTGTACTAGCACCCAAACTTAACTGAGTGGTTGAAAAATACTTTCCATAACATTTTGAAAAGTTTTGCAAGCCTGGAAAACACTATTTCAAATTCTTTGACTTTTCCATGAGTGTGGAAACCCTGTAAAGGCATCTTGAGATGAATTAAATGAAGTATCACTGTACCAGCTGTTAAACAGTTCTACTTGTAATGAAAAAAAGGATACAGGTTGGATGAATTTAGTCCGTCCTCCTAGTCCATCATAACCCATTCTCACCTGAAACAAGAGACATTTTCTTCCATCACACCAGTGAAAGGACAAATACCAGAATAAAAGATCAGACCTTGTACTTCTTTGGAATATTATTTTGGAATAACTGTAGCTACTATTTCAGGACTGTCCTTCCAATATTACACAGAATTTCCTAATGGCTTGACTGGTGATGGGTCAGTTAATAAAGTGTAGGATGGTTGTGTTGTACATACGGCACCAGGTTTACTCCTCTGAGGTTCCAACATGCTGCCGAATGTCTTCTTTCTGAAAAGAAGGGAGTTCCTGAAGAAGGGATCCATGGAACCATCTTCGTCTCGAGGCTGAGCAGTAAAATAAAAGTATTTAGTGACACGTATGCCTGATTTAGTAAACTTTTTGAGTGACTTTTCAATATGTCAAAACTACCTTGCTACCAGATGAGCTGTTCTCATTGTGTTTGGACCCAGATGACCTGAAAAATAAAGTATGATACTAAACACCTTTTTTCTGACAATGAGGTTGAGGCATTTCTACTTAATGCTCTGATCCCAGGCAGCCAAGCCACTGTGGCTTCCTCAACCAAGATAAACACTTGGTTCAGTTCCAAGTAATGACATTACCAGCACAAACATGCCCTGAAAAAGACAGATAAAACTCACATAGCAGGGTCCAGACGCATTTTCTTAGATGGGACCTGTGCCAGTCTCTTGGTCTCACCATCTGGTGTAGTGATGTCATAGGTGATGTTGAGGTCAATGTCCTCACAGTCTGTTGGCTTGTGGAGACGAGGCTCTTTCAGCTCCACTGGAGCCGGGCTGACAGGTAAGGAGAGAACTCATCAGTGAATCACACCTAGAAGTATGTCTTATCTTTTAACAAAAGAGGAGACCAGGTGTGAGGAGATGCTAGTGCATGAGACTGTAAACAGTGATTTTGGGCTCTAAATAAACTTGAACTTGAACTTGAACCAGTGCGGGTCTGGGTAAGTAACAGACCTCTCGAAGACTAGCCGACTGAGAGCTTCGTTTGTCCGTGTTGGTGTGCTCAAGGTCTTCTGAAGAATCTCCACTTTCTTCTTCAGGCTCTGTGGAAAGATCCACATGCAGGCATCACAAACATGGACTTGTTTAAAATTCACACAAAAACCAAACTGGACATATTTGCCTTACAGAGATCTCTTTGTCAGCGTTGGTCAGATCATTCTGCACAGACTTCATGTCCTCTTTGGTCCGATTTGCCTCCATCATGCTTTTCTGTAACTACAATGACAACAGCTTTTAATACTTTGGTGACAGTGCACAAAAAACATCCATTTTCTCTTAATGCATATTTTTCTTCAATTAATGACATACTGACTTCAAATTACCTTGTTGTTTGAGGCAAACACTTCCCTCTTCAGCTTTTCACACATTTCGTTTGAAGACTTGAGGCTCCCTTTCAGACTATCATACTCTCTGCAAAGGAGATTAAGAAAGAAATGGACAGTGCATGACAGCGTTAGTCAGGGCTGAGACTCAAAGTGATCTGTCACTTAGTCAAGTGAGCAGCAGGACTTGTGATCCTTACTTCTTGAGGGAGATGCAATAAATAGAAAGCTGCTCCACAGCAGCCTGGCCGATTCCCATGTCTTTGATCATGGACTCCACCTCTGCTCTCTGACCCTGTAACAACACATCCAGGCTGGGAAAAACAAACAAACAGCAGCATTAGTGGTATGATGTATAGCTTTCTTTTTTCCAGATGCAGACTGGTACAATAGTTTCAAAAAACAAAGTATGAAATAATCTGGGAAGGGGAAAAACATGCTTATGTTTAGCATTTGTTGACAGGCTATACTACCCTAAAAGACTGAACATGCAGGTGTGTGGGTACCTTTCATAGGTTTTCATTTTGATTCTGAGTCTCCGGGCCTCCTCCTTGGCAGCCTGAGCTTCATTCTGTTGAGTTTCCAGGTATGCCATCTGTTTCTGTGGGATGTATAAAAAAGAACACTGACAATTAGAAAAACAATTTTCACATATGAATCAACATTACACTATGACTTTACATAGCAGACCACAGACAGCTTACTCGGAGGGCAGAACAGAGCATCTCCTTTTCTATGATCTCTTTCCGCACACAGTCCAGGTCTCTCTTCTGCCTGTCCACAGTGTCCTTCAGACTGTCCGCCACCTTCTGTTTCTCTCTGCATTCTCTTTCTGCCAATTAAACCAACACGATGAACATTCAAATGGATCCTACTTTTAATAATCAAGCATGGTATACATACGTAGGTCTGGGCCCACAATATCCTTACCTTTAGTGCTTAAAAGGACTTTCATTCGATCAAGCTCATTCTGTGGAAAGAAAAACAAGCAGTTAAATTGAAATACACTGTTCTAAATCAAATTCTGATTTTTTAATGGCCAGAATAGCCTTTGTGGCATTTATATTTCTTATCAAGCAACAGTTTTTGTAACGTGTCCAAACTAATAGCTATGGTTAGGTACTGTATGCTTACCTGCAAACTCCCTGGGTCCACTGATGACCCGTCCTCTTCTCCACCTATGTCAAAGAACAGCCTATTGATAATGTGTCTGGTGCTGACCTGTACACACAGGGGAGAGGGACATTTAATTTGCATTTAGAGTCTTTGTGTTGGAAATCATTCGGTTTGCTAGTTCTTGGCAATGTACTGCACCTGTTTTCGACATTGGGGACAGGTTTTTGTGGGAGCTGTCTGAAACCACTGAAGAAGACTAAGAGGAAAGAGAAAAGCAAAAATTAACCGAGTTAGAATGTGTGCCATATTTCCAAGTGGCATTTTTACGCAGATATGACCCTCTATGGGCAGTTACCAGTCATAGTGGAAAGTGTGTCCGCAGTGGATGGCAGCAACATCTCGAGAGTGATCAAAGTAATCGGAGCAGATTGTACAATAGGCCCGGATAGACATCTTAAACTAGCGTGAATCACCCTGGAAAGACAATAGAAGAGCGTAGTTAAGGGATTGACTACAAACAATGATGTCTTCTCTGTCCGTGTGTATATACGTTAACCTCCTTGTGCATTTCGATGCTAGCAGTCTAAATAGCAAAAGATGTCTGCGGCTAGGCTACAGGTTACAAACATTTGCGATTCTTGGCTAATGTTAGCTACCTTACTTGTCAACAGTCGCCAACGAATACTTACCAAACGTAACTGTTATAGCGCAGTTCTCAGTAATACTATCATGCATTTCTACTCTGATTAACTTTACAACCATTCAGCCCAAATATGTTCAATTTATCACACGTAAACACTCTATTTTCAAAGGACTCGTCCTTTCGTTGGTGCTACTATGTTGCTCGTTGCGATTAGGTAACGCTGCTGTTTCCCCGCTGTACGTTCGAACGTAAGCTCCGCCCCTTAGGGTGCATTCAAGTACTCGTCGAAAACTCGCTAACTGGTAATTTACGGCACACCATTTAGTGAGATTGTACCACTTGGAAAGTTAGAAAAAAAAAGTAGGAGCCAGTGAAATTCATAAGAAGAATAAAACAGGACTACTACAACAAGTTTAAGCTGTTTTTGGCTATGGCTTAGGCTCATGCTACCATAAAACCTGCCCTATAACAACAGGCCAAAGATCAGACGTTATTTGCAGCATTTTAGACATTATCCACTGCGTCAAGTGAAAAAGCACTAAAAGGTAAAAACGCATCAAGAACTTTACAAATTAGGCTACCGGTTGCTTAGATTTAGGTTGCAAACCAAAAACGAAAGGGCAGTACCCGATTAAAGAGAAGTTGTACTTCCAGAATTAAGAATTTCACCTTAGCTATTAAACAGTTCTACGCGATTTTCTACTACATACAAATATTATTATAACAAGAGATTATCAATGTTGTATACCAGGATCTTATTAATGAGCCGATTCAACATTACTTTAGCAGTTTTTGAAACGGCAAAATATTTTCAGTAGCATGAGTGCTGTAAATGCACCATAATTTATTTCAGGAAGTAGTCTAAATGTGAATAGCAGCGTCAAACATAGATTTACTGGCGTCAACAAATTAGGTTAATGCATTATACTACAAACATCTACCAGACTCACAAATGTTTCACAATCATTTATGAAGCTCGTGCTTACTTTTATTAGAATCACATTTCACTGTTTGTCGTTCACAGAGTTTCCGGAGAGAGAACTTCATATCCCACAATTCACACTTCCGTGACTTGTATCACGGCAGGGGTGACTAGCAAGACAAAACTCTTTTTCTCTCTGTGCTAGTTAGCCAGCTAACTGAAACAAGCAAGCTGTTGGACACAAAATATCAAATGGATACATTTCCGGGAATCAAAGGTAATAATTTAACGAACAAGTGAAAACGTTCTGGCAAAACGATTTTTCGAAACTGAACCCAGCTAACTAGTTATAACAGTTATCTGCCAACGTTAGCAATCAGAAGAGTGATACAAGTGCTGTATCAGCATATCTGACTCTTCTCTGAGACTGATGGGTGTCATAACTTACACCAAGACACCTCTTTTATGTGGCCGACATAAAATAAAATGTTGAAACGTTACGGATAAAAGTTGTCATATGTCATAAGATAGTGTGATTTTGTTGACAAATGATATTTCGCGTCAGTCATGTCATGAAATCGGAGTGAAAGCTCCAGTTTAGCTCACAAGTGTGAAATTAAGAATATTGCGTTCATAATGTCAGACCTCAACACTTGAACAGTTCATGCAACGTTATCTGTGTCATAATAAAAGTGTCACTAGTTGCTGTACACAACATAAGCAGCTTATTCTTCAGTCATTATCTTGCACAGAAAACTGTTGACCTTTGGTCACATAATTCCTGTGTTTGTCCTTTCAGGTGTGTATCCCTGCCTTCAGTAGCAGTGATGGATGGGGAAGTCCACAGGGCGACTGTGTCATGGGAGAATGGCACCCTGGCACCTGTGGACCGCCTTCGCACTGAGAGGGCTGACAGTCCCACCCCAGGTCTGGTGGAGGGAACTGAGCCAGGTGAGGCTGGCCCACCTTTATGCCTTCACGGGCCTTAGGCAGTTAGTCTACTTGTTAAAACAACTACAGTCCATTGTCAGGCCTGTAGTTTATCAGAATGTACATGTTAATCTTGTTTTTCCAAACCTCTATGGAACTGAAGTTTGTGTGGAAGAATGAAAACTATTCAGATTGTACTGACTATGAACACTCATTCTTAAGTACTCAAAGTGAATGCCTTTTCGCTGCATGTAACACAAACTAAATCCTAACAACTAGGTGCTATCAGTGGAATTTGCACCACTGCTTTTTATCTCATTCCCTCTTCTTAGACTTTAGGCCAGGATGCGTTAAATTTCATCTTATAGCTGTAATCTAGGAAGTGCTGCCACCATACTGGATTAAAACATTTATTTCCTCAGTTGACCTCAGCCTATAATACCACAAACTCTGACAGTGAAATTACTAAGTTCAGTGACTTCTACTTGCATTGCCTAAATTTCTGTAAAATCAAAACAGGAAATAGTTGCAATAGGCTGTGCTTGCAATATTATTGGTTTCCACTGATTCATACTAATAACATACAAACATAAATGTACAAAAGACATGAGATAGTTTTGGATTTGTAACCTTTGATGGGTGAAATGCATACAGTGTGTCTTGTTTAGGCTACACTCTCACCACTTCTTGTCTTTAGACACTTTGGAGCAAAAAGCAGAGTAATATTAGTTTCATCATGTGATATGTTCTCCATGCAGGCTAACCACTTTGACATAGTTATAACCATGCAACCTTATGAAAAGGACTCACACTGAATGATGTGTGTGTTTGTGCATGTCTGTGTATGCACATGCACAAGCTTGTTGTGTAAAGGTGTACAGAAATGCCTGAACACATGATCATTGTGTCTTTTCTTATCTACTTCCCTGGTTTGTGGTAGGTCTCGGTTTCTCTGTTTCAGTTATAGCTGTTTATCCAGTTTGTGGTACATTCTGGGTTAGTCAGTGTCATATGGTAAATCTGAGTGCCTGCCATAGATGTCATTAGATTAGCATTGTAATCACCAGTCCAAATTATAGCGAGTTTTATATGAAACATCATAGTATAGTGTAAGTTGTATGAATCTTTATCAGTGGACTAAAACTGGAAACTTAAGTTTGACTGAAGTACTGTGGGTTGAAGTAACGTTTTACTTTTTAAGGGAGAGTTTGCATTGAACTGTGCTGTTGCTTGAAGTAAACAAAAGGCTGAGGCAAGATGTGCAGATTTGTTCAGCCAGGTAGACTTTCGAGTTATGTTGCTGAACCGGCTAATTTTTCAAAAATAGGGCACAGTGAGAAAGTCAACTGGAAAACAGGATTTGACCCCCCCCCTTTTAATTCCATTTTAATTTGTTTTGAATCTCAATTTTTTCACAGCTTGCTCCAGTTATTTTGGGCCTAAAGGTTAGAAGTGAAGGGTGATTAAATCAATGCCACTTATTCTTATATGTTTCTCAGAGCACATTGGTCTACTTTGATATGTAAAACATTGTGAACCTTGACAACAATTTGAGAATTCCCCCAAAGAATTCTTCTATATTCTCTTGTTAACTGTAATAATACACACATCTCATGACTTAAGTCTGGCACAAGACTGGTGAATGTGTCACGGTGAAAGCATATCTGCAGCAGCACAAGAGCTCAGGTCTGTCTACTCCAGCTTGAACAAATCCACAGCCATGGTCCCAGCTATTGAATAAGAGTTGATTTAATTTTGCCTGAGTGCTTTATGACGACTGGAAATAAACACTACCTTTTTACACTGCTGTGTAGTTGATTCAATGTCAGGCTTTACCCATTATTTCCCTGTTTTCACTAAATTTAACAAAGAAAAAAAGAAACATAGGGCTCTTGCACTGAGGTTTATGCCAGTGTGCTAGTTTGTGATCAAATCACTACACTGCCATTGTTTGTTTCCTAGCATTTTCATGCACCACATCAATTGGTCCAATTATTTATTCCTTACATGTCTATGAAAGCTGCATTATATTGAGAATGATTTGATGATGGTCTGTAACCTCATCTACACAGGCGCAGGCCAGAAGAGTGCCATGTTTGTCCATGCTCAGTCCTTTGAGGATCTGACTGCAGAGACTGACGAAGAGGCTCAGAGGGAAGATGGAGGAGACTCTGAGCTTGGGAAATCAGCAGAGTCTGCAGAGGGCCTCCAGGTGCTGATGGGCAAAGACCCCTTAGAGGAAAAGCAGAGCAAGAAGGAAGGCTGGCCTGAGAGCAGGACTAAGGAGGAGGACGTGTCTAGCGAGGCATGGCGCAGCCACAGAAAACATGTGTTTGTGCTGAGCGAGGCAGGAAAGCCCATCTATACTCGCTATGGCACAGAGGAGGCTCTGTCCAGCACCATGGGCGTGATGATGGCCCTCGTCTCCTTTGTTGAAACAGACAAGAACATCATCCGCTCCATCCATGCAGGTCAGAAAATATTGCAGATTCATGATGTGTATCACAGGTAGAATGTCTGTGTGTCACAAAATCCAAATATGATTAAAAAAGGCCACAAGTGCATTTGATAAACTATGTCAGAGAAAAATGTTTTGAATGGATGTTGACTCTATTAACGTTTTTTGCGTCAGATGGACACAAAGTGGTATTCCTCAGCAAGAGCCCGCTGGTCCTGGTGGGCGTGTCTCGTACCAGTCAGTCCGACAAGGAACTGATGCGGGAGCTGCAGTACATCTACTACCAGATTGTCAGCCTGCTCACCCTCACCCAGCTCAACCACATCTTCCAGCACAAGCAGAACTACGATCTGCGACGCCTGCTGGCTGGCTCTGAACACCTCACCGACAACCTGCTGCGTCGCTTGGATCGAGACCCCGGCCTTCTCCTCAGTGCCGTCACCTGCCTTCCCCTGGCCAGCTCCACCAGGGACGTGGTCTCATCGAGCCTGCAGGCTGCCAAAGCCAAAAGTCTGGTCTTCTCTATTCTACTGGCAGGGGACCACCTGGTTACGCTGGTGAGAAAAAAGGACCAATTCCTGCACCACATAGACTTGCACCTGGTCTTCAACCTGGTTGGCTCCTCCTCATCCTTTAGAGAGGGTGAAGGCTGGACGCCAATCTGTCTGCCAAAGTTCAACACTGCAGGATTTTTCCACGCTCACATCTCCTACCTGGAACCAGCGTCTGACCTCTGTCTCATCCTGGTCTCCACTGACCGCGAGGACTTTTTTAACTTGTCTGACTGCAAGCAGCGTTTCCTGGAGAGGTTGAGCAAGCGCAGCGCCTACCAGGCCTTGAAGGACGCGCTCAAATGCCCCAGCTATTCTGTGGCCCAGGTCGGCATCCCAGAGCTCAGGCACTTCCTGTACAAATCAAAGAGCTCAGGGCTGTACACCAGGTGGGCAATTTGTTTTGCTGAACAATATAGGATTGCTACTATTTTTGAAATTTCTCCCTTAGGGTTTCTGCACTCAGAATGATGCCAAAAGTTGTTCACAGTGTAAAAATGTATAATTTTATTGCAAAGAGGAAGAGCTTACAAACATTTCAGTATTAAAGCCATTAAAATAGTTAATGCAAAAATAGTGATTTTTACACAATTAGTTACACAGCTTTTGCATTTGATGGTACACACCAGTTTGTGTGTAGAGCACAGTGAACATGAATGAATACTTCTCATTTTCCCACATTTTCCCAAGCTGATATTCTTCCTCTATTCTTTCCTGTTAGCCCTGAGATGCCTGTGGTGTACCAGTCTGAGGAAGAGCAGGAAAGGCTCATGGGGTTGTACCAGGACCTTCACAGCCGCTTGCACCACCCATCCAGACCGCTCCGCTCCATCTACCAATGTGGCGAAACTGAGAATCTAATGGCTTGGGTAAGTCTGAGGCTGTGAGATGAGACACTTGAAGTATATTGCTACCAGCGAGACGATGCAACAGCACATTGAAAACCGATTTGTCTGTGGAGGTTCATTATTCATTCCGTGCCCCAACCATTGTCCTGTTTTACCCTTGCTCCCCAGGTGACAAGTGGCTTCGAGCTCTACCTCTGCTTCAGTCCCCTGGGGACCAAGGCTCTGGCTGTTTCTGCTGTTAACAAGCTGCTGAAGTGGATAAGGAAGGAGGAGGACCGCCTCTTCATCCTCAGTCCCCTCACATATTGAGCCCTCGCTACCCGCTGACCTCCTGAAACAGGGGTATTTAATCATGGGTCATGGAGGCTGAGGGTCTGCAGGTTTTCATTTCAGCCAAAGGTTACACCAATGATTTTGCTGATTAGTTCCTCCTCTCTGGTTGAAAATCTAATGCTAATCAATGAAATTCCCTTGTGGAGTCTTTGATTGGAAGGAAATGCTGCAGCCTCTCAGCACATGGTGTGACACTGCTGCCCCAGAACATAAAACATCATCCTGGACACCCGCTGGCAGAGTACTAATGAAGACTGTGGATGATGTGGTACCCAGTGTGGTGTACACATAATAACAGCTCTATGCATTGATCACCTCTGGATTCTGCTGATCTGATGTACAGACTTCAGGTTTGTAATGAAAATAGATACTGCAATGAGAATATTAAAAATATATTTTAGCTGGCTAAAATTTTTACAATTTTTAATTTGGGCTAGTGGCAAAGTCCAGATAGAAGCAGCATTAGGAGCATCTATTAAGTAATAATATTAAAAATGGTGGTGTTTGTGATGCTGTTGAAGTAGTTTCATACACAGTTCTTTACTGTAACAAAATATTTTAAAAATGCTGTCTGTTTTTTTGTTTTTGTTTTTTTTTGTTTGTTTTTTAACCCAGCCAGCTTGATTCTTAAAAGTCAAGAAGAAATTATCAATTTGGAAATCTGGAAGCTGGAATTTTCTCAACATCCTACCTATAATGCAATATATATCTATATAGTCTGCAATAGGACATAATATCAAGATATGGGTTAACCATTTTCCAGTTATGTTTGGCGTTAGTATGGTAGTCAGTAATCCCCTGATTGAATGAATAATTGTGCCATTTTGATCATTGGTGATCTTAGTTCCATTTTACCTCTATGCACATTCACTGTCCACACTATCCAAAAAAGAATGTGTTCATTTTGCTAAAACACCATTACTGTTGTAAATTTTTGTGCTAGGACTTTGTGTCATTGTTATGCAATGTAAAGAAATTTTAATGTAAGACTACTAACTTTGCAAAGCATATTACCATATCAAATTTTGCAAGGGTTGTCATAGGCAATCATGGTGTTTGTCTTCCTTTACCTATTCATGTTGTGTTTTATCTGCACGGTGATAACACAGGGAAACTGCGGTTTGAATCATTTCTGTTTGTTACTTATCATAAAGGTTCATGTATTTCATAGGATTCATGTTTATAACTTGAGGAATTCAACATTCCAACATTTGTCTGCACTGTTCATGCCTTAACTAATGGCTGTTTAGTTGTGTTTAGCCAACTGCAAGTACCACAGTTGGAGGGTGATGCAGTGTTAGTCTGTTGATGCTGTGTCACAATTCCAGTTATGATCATACTGTATTAATTATAAATAAACGGCTAGTATTAAATCAGGCTGCCTGACAGATTCTGTGTCATATTGGACTGTAATCTTGATACTGAGGTTATGTATTGACTCCCCTTATGTGTTAGAGTAACTGTAATATCCCGGTAGGAGCTTTCATATGTTATTACTATGATATTCCTGTAGGTGATTATGTACATTTTAAACTCTGATAGACCCATTTGTATTATAGACTATCCTTATAAAATTCTTTAATATTCTAGGATTACTGTTGCTCTTTTTCAGTTAAATGAGACAATTATTTTTCTGATGTAGCCTGTAAATATGGCACAGAAAGGCAATGGTTATGTGATTGACGCTCTCTGTAGTAACCAGTGATATGGCGGTAGATAAAAAGGTGGATAATCTAATCTTTGACCTCTAATCTGTTAGGTGGTTATCAAAGGAAAACAACCAGCAATATAAACAGAGATAAAATTATATTTTCAGAAAACCATAAGTTTTCATGTCCTCCATTAAATTGTCATTGTGTAAAGTCCATTAGTTTGATAAACACCTTGTAGTATGAGTTTATGACATAAAGACATAGTCCTGTGTCAGACTAAATGATAGGTAAACTGTCCTCTGCCAATAAAAATGTCGGTTAATTGGGTTTACTGGTAGTATCTCACCGTAAGGGGAGGAGCAAGCCGGAGCTCAGCAGAGAGACAGAGGACTGGCTCATTTTCAAAGTCACAGTAGATCCGAAAGTAACACGCCTTACATTTGTTAGCGCTTCGTGAAGGCTACGAGGCTCTGAGTACCAGCATAGTTTGCGAAAGCATATTTTGTGTGTTTTTATTTTTTTAAATAACCTCAAGTATACTTGAGAAAAGTTAATTCATCCTTGCGCTTTGGTAGCCTACAACCAACCAAGGACCTACAGTGGCACTGGAAAATTGCTTTGATGAATAGGACTGCGTCTTTGACCTGTGCAGGTAAGCAGCATTTCATAGTTACCTAGTGCACGCGCCACAGAGAGTGTGCGCATAATAACCCTCACCTTAAAGAAAAATGGTCTCGTAATCTGGTAAGACATTTTAGAAGGATACTATATCACAGCAAAACAAAAATATCTAGTCTATACGTCATTATAATTATACAGAAAATGCATTATACCATAGTCATTTTAAAAAGTCATACAGTAAATATAAACTCTCTGAATTCCACAGACAAATTGGAAAGGAATTTTGCGGTGATTTCTCGTCAGGGTCATTTGTCAAAAGCAGCATATGTTTTTAACACAGAGTTGCTGCCCTGGCTCTAAGTGGTATAGTGTAAAAATAAAGCTGAAATTTATAATTGGATCAAATATACTCAACATGTGTTACAGGCAATTCTGCCTAACGATAATGCAGAAAAATTGACTTCTCAAAGCTTAGTGAGCTGGGTGTTGACTTGTCTAATTTTTCAGGTTTTGGGCTGTTGCTGGAATCTACTTTTGGATTCTAGCCAATATGTGTTGGCATTTTCTTGAACTTAAATAAGACAAGAGCAGAAACAGACGCACAGCTTACAACTGATTAGACTGGAGGTAGGATCAATTTTCAGAATTGATTTGGTTTTTATACAGCGTTGACATGACTATTCAGATTAATTTCAGATTGCCTTTGAAGAATAAGATCAAAGAAATCAGTTCAACATGAAAAATGTAGAGTGAGAATAAAGGAAAAGCAGACAAAGTTTCACCACAGTGAGGGATGTTGTGGTTCTGGGTGGTTTAGGATGCATTTCCTGCTGCTGACTCAATCCATTTGTCCTTGGGGTGCAATATGTGTTGAGAATAGATTTTCCACCCAGATGCTTGCCACTTTGAATCACTGTGAAAATCTGGGCAGTAATTTATGAAAGGGTACTCTACGTTAGAGTAAATAACTGCTGCCAAAGTGCCTTTGAGTAAGACACTAATCTAGTGAGCAGCCACAGTGGGGGTTCAGTGGCCAACACTATGTCAACAAATAGTCACTCAGGTCATAATAACAATAAAAAAGTTAACTTAGTCAATTTGGAAAAAGGGAAGAGGAAAATTGTATTGTTGCTCACACACAAACAGAAAATTCAGACGTAATATCTACAATTAGGGTAGAGCAATGCTTAATCACCATCATCCCATAATGCATTTCTGTCTTAATGCAAACAGTGCTGTCTTTGCATAGCTGGTCATCCACTGGTTCAGAGAGGATGATAATGACCCCAGCCACAAAACAAGGCCTTCACAACAACCAGAAATGATCTCAGCTGCATAAAGGAGATGCTCACTCAAATCACTCAGTTTCATTCAAAACATTATGTAGAGATCAGGTTTGACTTTGCCTTTTAGAAAATGAGTGAATAACAGAAAAAGCATACTACTTCATCACATTACTCCCACCACCAAAGAAGTCTTTCTGCTAGTATCCCCTCTTGTTTGACCATCCTGTCTATTCACCTGTGAAGGCTCGAGAAATACTCTGATGCACCCTCCATTAAAAACTTGCAGCCTAGCCTGTAAATAGCACAATAGCGCTATAGTATAATGAATGGAAACTCAATTTCAACCGTTTGCTTTATTAACCATGAACATGAAGAAAGTCAATCAGTGCCATTAATATGTATACCCATGTCCTAGTTGCTTTGAAAGTCTAACCTTCAGCAGGTTTCCACTGGAGCTGCAAATGTTAAACTGTAACACGTCATCAGTAGGATCCTATGAATTATTGATGTAAAGACTCTTCACTTCAAACTTTTACATATGAATCATAACGGTGAAGAGTTCTGCCATTTTCATTTTACCATTTTGATCTACATAATGTCCCTCTGCTGCATAAAAACATCAGAGTTGATGAAATTCTTTGACACGAACAGACATGCAGTTCCCTCTTCACCTGTGACTTTAAGAGGCACAGATTGTATGACCATCAGTCCGTGCGCATCTTTCCTCCAGAAAGGCACGTATTGGCTGTGACAGGAATGCAAAGTAGAGAGGCCAGGGTGCTAGAATACAAGCTTACTGTGATGTGTTTAGTTAATGATCCACCCAACAACTTCTGTTCAGCGTGAAGGCCAGGCTCAGGATGCAAGGACATGGTGCTAAGATGGTTGGCTCTTGTTATGAGACTGATCAGGATGAGGAAAACTGGATCAACAACCCCAATAGCTTACCGGGAAAAAAAAAAGTTCATTTTTTCCATCTCTGACTTGTTGGATATAACTTATGATGAACAACGGCCATAAACTGGTTGCACTGCTAAGACTTTTATTGCGTAAAAGGACATGACTCAGTTGGGAACAGAAATGAATGACCAACTAGGAATAACAGCTTAACTGCCAGAAATGCAATAATACAGCCAGACAGATAAGAATGACCTATGCAGGAAGTCACAATAAATCTGGTTTCATTCATAGTATAGTTTGAAATAGTGATAACAACACAGCTCACTCTAATTATATAAACTTTCCCCCTCACTGAGTCACAGGAAGCTTTTATCTTTAGCACTTTATAACCACATGCATTTCTATTATCATCATCTGCAGCATTTGGCTCACTCAAAACAGATGGGATGTTTGCCACTCTGGACTCCATAATAATCTCTTAAGGGTTGAACATAATTAAGTGGATTTATATTGATTTCAACTCTCTTCAGTTACATGGCTCACTAACACTCTGATAGTATCATATCAATAAAACAATATTTTCTCTCTGATGTTATTATCACTCTGAAATAAAATGATAGGTCAATTCATTATGTAGAGGTTTTAATCATATTTGTAATGTGAATAATTGCACTGTGATTTAATGACTTGTCAGCTCTGTCATTTCCCTGTCTTAAGGTATCAACAGCTGGTCTTAAGGATGCTTTTGTCCCAGTGTCAGACCTGGAGGTAACCCATCGTCATCTAGTGCTGTTACCCCCCTGCACCTCAGAGTGGAGATGGTCCACTGGACCACCCAGTGGGGCGCATGTGTCTGGCTCCAGACTCTGCTGGCCTTTGCCTCGGCCACCTGTCCCTCGATGGCCCCCAACCCTGTCAACTTCTCGGTGGTTTATACCATGCCCTTCTTCCAGGCCCGCGGCCCGATCCAGAACATTGTCAACAACTCACTGTACCAAGAGGTGTACGTGGCCTCCCAGAATGTGATCGAAGCCGTCAACAGGAGCTTGGAGAAGGTGTGGGAGCTTCGTACCGGACCGGTGGGGAGCCCCGAGTGTAAGATATGCGACTTATGTAACATTGACAAGGATCCCAACTTCTTAGAGAACACAGACAATGAGGTCTTACTGTTGGATACTCTCTTTATGTATTTATATTCTTGTGGAAGTTCTCAATATGGTGTGTGCCACTTCCACCAACTTAACATAAATGGAGAACCCCCTTCCCTCTCTAAGTGTTTGTTCAGAAAGGAATCAAACTCAGCTGCCTACTGCCCTGACTGTCTGGCTAGCCCTCTTGGTACAAAAGTCACCATGGTGGAAGAGGGTCAGACTGTCTACTTCTTTGTTGCTGCCACTGTCAATGACAGCGTGACCCAACGTTATGGTAGGAAGTCCATATCAGTTCGCCGCCCACTGGCGACAGAGGACGGTTTCTACAGTGATGTACGAGGCCTGACTGTTCTCCCCGGCTTGCGGAGGACGTACAGTATCGAGTATGTCTACAGCTTTTTCACCCAGGAGTTTGTCTACTTCCTGTCTGTCCAGAGAGAGAGCCCTGATCAGGAGTCGTCTCCGTTTCAGACCCGTCTGGGCCGGCTCCCTCGGAATGAATGGGAGATGAAGAGGTACCGCGAGGTGACTCTGGAGTGTCGATTCGAGCCAAAACGTCGGAGGAGGAACGTGGTCAGCGAACCCTATAAGGATGTAGTGTACAATGTGGTCCAGGCCGCTCACTTTGGCAAGGCAGGCAGGGAGTTGGCAGAGGAGTTGGGGGCAGAGGAGAAAGATGACATCCTTTATGGGGTTTTTGCCGTTACCGATGACAACGGGGTCACAGAGCACGACTCGGCCCTGTGCGCCTTCCCCATGGACAACGTGAACAAGGCGATTGTTGATGGGGTGGACGACTGCTGCGAGTCTGGACCAGAGCAGCTCTCCAGAGGGCTCTGCCACTTCCAGCCCTGTGAGAACTGCCCCCATGAGGTGAGCCATTCAGACTGATTAAAATGGTCTCAAGTTAACACCTGTATTTCCTCTCTATAGACGGTCTTGTTTTTTATTTATTTATTTTATATATTGAGACAGTGCAAATTTGATTTCCTTTGAAGTCCTGAGTGAATAAGACAGTTTAAGAGTGGCTGCCAGTACAGAAGTGTATGGCTTATTTATGGAGGGCTGGTCAGAGGGAGGCTATATTATAAGTGGAGAAAGGAAGCCATGTTAATGTGCACATCAAACCCAATTTGGAATCAGGTGCAGGAAATCAGGTACAGCAAAAGGAAATAGGGTTTATCTGCACACTGAAAATTAAACCTTTGAAAGCTTTAATTTTCAGTGTGCAGATACACCCTTTCCTTTTGTTAAATTGTGCGTGTAATCCACTGGATAAGATGATCCACGACAAATGAAACTCTGATGTTAATGTGTTGGTAGCAATGCAGACCACTGACTTTCCTATCAACTCAAATAAAATGGGAAACTCCAATCTGTTGAAACTTTTTTTCCATGAGTATCCATTCATCAGGGTGACTTTTTGCTGGCTCAAACTGCAGATGTCGTGACAGGGCCTGTTGCATACCATGCGGGTGTGGCATATTATTAAATTATGACTGATGATGTCTTCTCGCTCAACACGTGCAAAACATGGCAAACCATGGCATCTCAAACAAAGCCTACTGAAACAGAGTAGGGGCCTGAATGACGTCCAAATGGTGGGTGGAAACTTTAATTTGTTCAGTGTGGTTTTGACAGGACAAAAAGAAAAAAAAGACATGAATCATTCCATTCACTCTTTAACTGTCTTACATGAAAATCCAGCAGATTAATCAAATCAATCTCTCGCAAGAGTTCCCTGGATTGCTCTTCACAACGTGTGCCATGAATTGCACAAACTCTAATCTGCCACTGATCCTGGCTGGTTGATGCTTGGTGGACCACTATCTTGCTTGCACTTTGCTGCTGCACTGCAACAGCACTGATTCTGTATCAAAGCCAGGTGCAGATTTGCACTGTTTATTATAAAACATCTTTTGAGTTTTAGGTAATGTGCATGGCAGAAATGACGCTTTATCTACACCAGTAGGTAAGATAATAGTCTAGTGGACAACAACCAGAACAACTGCTTAGATCTGTCCAGTCATCCTGAGGCTCTCAGTCTGAGATGGTCCTGCTGCTTATCACAAACATATGGTATTTTCAGCTGGTCATTTCATCCTTCTTCATCTTGTATAACATCTTCCAGACGACATGCCCATGAAATTGATATTACAGTGCAGTGCTTATCAAGACACTTTTCGGGGGTTAAAAAGGCAATTGCAGATATTTTCATCCCAGCAGGCCAAAGACTGAAACTGGAACCACTTGCATCAACATTTGGCATGCACCCAATGCTAAATCCAAAAGAACAACCATTGGACACAAAGTCCTTCAAGATGGAAAAACAATATGGAAAAAGTCGGCCCACACACCTGTCATTATGCAGCAGCAAACGGCTGAATGAATATTGGATGGAGGCCAAGCTAGTTAGTTTTATGACTTGTTTTCTGATTGAGTGAACTTCTCAGAACAGACAGGAGCAGAGTTTTGTCATTGTCATCAACATTGCTGACTTAATCTCATGTCAGTCAAATGACGTACATCTGTGGGAACATTTTTAATGGTATCTTGTCAAGTTACATGACTGGAATGATGTGATGTTTTTTAGTTCCTTATAAGGTTGTATTGCTTGGTTGGCTCCATTTTTATGTAGTCATGTGATGTGTTATGTAATATGTTGGAATAACTTAACCCTGTTTGCTTGTGACGTATCAATGCTCTTGGTAAAACTGCAATATATTTTCAGATCCCATGAATATTTTCCATAACTCTGTTGGGGTGAGGGTAGAGTAGGGGTTCAGGCTTTCTATTGCATATTTACTAAAAGTAAATGTCAACCAGTTTGAGAATTTGCAAATCACCAGGAAAGTATGGGACCAAAAAAACTCCCAGTATTGAGCAATCATTGCTATTGGAATAGCAGAACTAAAACTTCAAATATAAATTTTTGGATGTTGTACCTTTGAACTTGTGTTTGGAAAATAGATGTGTCCTTGTCAGAAACAAGACTGAGATGATGTTGGTTGTTTAAGGGCAAGATAAGCTAAATAGATCTTTTTGTAACCAGTTTTCAACCAATACATATTTAGACAGGAGTAAACACAGCAGTTTGTGTTCATCTGTTGTGTTGTGTTTACAGCTGATGAAGGATTGGAGCTTTAATGAATAGTTTCACAGAGTTTGGTGAAACACACTGTTCGGGATGTTCTTTCCTGTATTTGCTTTAGGAGATACGGTTTCCACCTGGAGAAGTGAACTCTGGGATTCTGCTGAGGTTTCTGTTGTGTTGGTTTTGGCTGCCAGTCTAAATTCTGAGTGACCTGCCAGCGATACTATCCAAGAAATGAAATCCTGGTTCCTCCATCTTCCAGCAGCTCAAAACACAAAAGCTGCCAATAACCATCATCTCTGCCTCACATATAATATGTTTGTATTCTCTCTGAGTATGCCGGCAGTTTATGAGGCATCACAGAGTCATTTAATGACGCAAAATGCACTTTTTGTACGGTTGGTGCAGCACTGTCGGTCCCAGTGCCCTCTGTCGCCACATTTTCTTTCAAGATGTTTAGAAACCATGGAAATTTACAAATGTACGTCATCTAGTCAGCTTTTGGATATCAGCGTCATTTGGCAGGTAAAGCAAGAACACTTGGCTGTGAGCTAACCTCTTCTTAGGCAAAGAGGTCTCATGGGCTCTCAGTGAAGTACTGTATGTACTATTTACTAAAAAAAATTAAAAAAGGATGAATGAAACCTGTATCATCTCATCTTTATTATTATTACCATTACTGTGAATTGTCATTGGTGTTTTAGAGGTGTTACCCTTTGGAGGCTTGTTATTTCATGGTGCGTAAACGGTATCTTGACCTTTTGAACTTCAGTCTGCTATTTTTCTTCGCCAGGCTCTTGTCACCTGATAGAAGACAAATGATAGTCTCTGTCCTTTAGATTCCAAAAGTGAATTAGCACCAAGACTTTATGCTCCTCTTGGGAGCGGTTTGTGAATGACATCAGTCGATAGAAATGCTCTTTGTGTGCTTTACTTAGGCGCTTGGCTCATGTCAGAAATTGGATGATGAGGATGCGTATCTTCCAGTATTTTTTCACTTCTCTCTTAATCTGAGAAAAGCTGATTTCCCAATTTCTTGTTCTGAAAACAACTTTTGTTTACGTCTGTGCTAGGTCATAATGAGGCTATTTTCAGCATGGGCCTTATTTTCTTAGTTTCTGTCATCATGACAGCTAATTTTGTGTGTATAAGTATATAAGTGTATAAGCGTGAACTGATAATTGTGATTTTTCATACCTTGGACTGTCAACATTGGTGGATTTGCTGCTATGTATACTCCTTGTGCTGAGACACTTTGTTGAAGTTGATGTGAACACCTTTTCACAGTTGGCAGTTTGTATTTACAGATCGTCACATGAACATAGCATGCTAGTTAAAATAACATCTAACACCACAATACACAGGTTTCAGGTAGTGGATAATGTGGTATTCGTGTAGGGAGGTCCCATTTCAGAGTGCTGTTGTGTTGAAAGAACATGTTTTAATTGCTTTGTCAATTCAGCTGTTGGAGATTACCCATTGCCGTTGTGTGTGTATTAGATATTGGCAATCCTGACGACTTGGAGGTATTACAGCTCTACAGGAAGTGAGTGATGGAATTTTCAATACAATCGGTTGTTACCATGGTGCAAACTAGTAATAATAAGGCCGAGGCTGACAATAACTTGATTTATTCTTTAGCTCTAATGCTATGAGAATGCTAATCTGGGACGGTCCCACTTTTCTACAGTTAAATTTTGGCCTCAGACGAAGACATCAGTGTATGCCAGTGTCTAGATGAAGACTCCCTTTAAGTAAACAATGATCCACCCCACTCTGTGTCTGTAGCCACAAGGCAATCATTCTCTCAGGAGTGCAGTATATCATCACTTGTCAGTGCTCTATAAAATGATCTTATTACCATAATGCTTACACCTTGTGCTTTTGGTATGTCAAGAGTCATTCATACTAGGTCGGTGCAGCTTTTTCCTGTAGTGACAGTTTTTTATATTCTGAAGTAGTTCAGCTCAACCTCTAAATCACTAAAATGATCAACTAGAATGGCTGACATGCCACTGCCCACCTGATCCCACCGACCTGCTGAAGATCTAAGGCAACAGCTGGACTAGTCATCCTACATCTGTCTTTGAATCTCCTTAGCTTGCCATGAAAAGGATAGATTAGACTTGTGTTCAGTTTCACTTATTGATTTTGTTGACTGATGATTGGTAATGATACCTATGTAAAATGCTATTCTGTCAGAATTTGGAAATCCTCAATAGCAATAGTCTAAACTGCTTTATTGATAAAATTGGATGTTGTTGCAACAAAATATGGGCTCTGATGTTTAAGCTGGTACCTTTAGGTTGGCTTTGAAGCAGCACAGAGAAAAATAATCTGTGTAATAATCTTGACATTGTTGACATGTTGACATGCTAATTTCTATTGAGCTGATTCTAGCAAAAAAATAAATAAAATGAAACACTCATATAGGCTTCACATGAGAATAATGGTTTATCATTTTTCAAATGCATCTTTAACATGACTGCCACCCACCCCACAATAAATCAAAATGATGTTTTCGGATGTTAAACATGGCTGAACCAGGGGTACACAGCAATCACGACACCACAGGAGGTCATAGCCCCTACTGTCAGAGAAACTAATCATGTAGGAGTAGCCGCTGTGCCCTTTCTTTAAAAATAAAAATTAAATAAGTCTTGTAGATTGTGTTTCATATGCCTCTGTTTTCTATTTCCTTTTTATATAATCTGCTGCCTATGGCCTTGGTACTAGAGCATGGAGAACAACGCCACATGCAGGGACCAGCCCACCATGGTGTCAAAGCCTTACTACAGAGTGGACCTGTTCAACAGGCAGATGAGAGACGTGCTGCTCACCTCTCTGCTGGTCACCACTATAGAAAACAAGACGGTGGCTCATATCGGCACCTCTACTGGACGCCTGCTGCAAGTACACAAGACTTCTGCAGAGAAATACCTTTAATTTGATTCAGTCTCTGCCACTTTTGGTTGTTGTGTTTATCTGACTAATGATCATCTGTTGTGTGTGTTGGCAGCTTGTGTTGACAAGATCCAGCTCTATTATCTTCGCCAATTACTCTTTGGTAGAGAACCAGAGGGTGTCCGCCATTGCTGCTGTGTACTCATCAGAGTATCTTCTCTTTGTGGTTGGAGACAAGGTACAGGAACAGTCCCATTTCACTGAATGAGATTAAAACAACCTTTCAGATCAGAATCTGTGAAATTTACAAGATATCATTGGGCAGCACAGGAGCTAGGCCTGTCACTTCATAACATGAAGGTCCTGGGTTTGAAACCCGGCCCGTTCTGTTTGCATTTTCTCCATGTTCATGAAGGTTTCCTGTGGGTGCTTCACTTTCCTCCCAAGTTCCAAAGATATGCGAGTCAGATCAGTTGGTGACTCTAAATTGCCCATAGGAGTGAATGTGAGTGTGACTGTCTGTGTTAGACCTGTGATGGACTGGCAACCTGTCCAGGGTGTTTCCCTGCCTTCTGCCCAGTGCATGCTGGGATTGATAATAGGTGGTTAAAGAACAAGATATTACTTCGTAGTTTTGAGGCAGGCCAATTATATCTGTCGTTACACTGTTATGACATACCACATCGATATGGATATCTTTGTTTGGGTGTTACATGTAAATCTCTTGTTTTCAGATGATTCAGGTGCCTCAGAGAGGGCCAGGCTGTCAGCACTTCCTGACCTGTGCCATGTGTCTGACAGCCCCCAAGTTCATGGGCTGTGGCTGGTGCTCTGGAGAATGCACCTGGGAGAGCGAGTGTCACAGCGGCTGGAGGAATGAGTCCTGCCCCCCCGGCATCACAGGGGTGAGACTTGATCTTGATAAGACCTGGGCCTGCTCTGAATCTACACTCATATCCCTTTGTGTAACTATTGGTAACTTTAATTTAAAGTGGTGCTGCTTGTTCATCTTTACTGACACAGTTCTTCCCTCGGACGGCACCCCCTGACGGCCAAACAGAGCTAACGGTATGTGGATGGGAGTTCCAGTCCCCGTTAAGACCTGCTATCACATCCCGAACCCACCAGGTCCGACTGGGAATGACATCCTGTGCCGTGCTGCCGCTCAAGAGCAACAACACACAGTGGGTGTCAATGCAGGGCTCACTCCTTATTTTAACTACACGCTGTATATAACACAGTGACTTAAAGAAAAAAATCCACCCTTGAATACACTTACACTACCCTGCTACACTATGTAGTGATGGGCTCCATTCATTTTGCGGTATTCATGCAGAATTTTAGCATTATATTTGATTGGTTGTCATGTTTGAATTTGTAATGATCCTTTAGATTTAGCCTGTACAGAGTGGTGCAAGTCACACTATACTTACACCATTTTGTCATAATTTTTTGATGAAGTTTTGTAATTTAGCTTGCCTCCTCCACTCCTGCTTCATTTAGTGATTTCCCAGAATGCCTTTTGACAAGAAGGCATATGAACATTTCATAAAAGGTTGGCATATGGGCATACATAGATGTAGTTTGCTGGCCAGGTTTCTAGCCTAGACCCAAAACACTTGGTTTATCAGTGTTCCTACAAGAACTTATTAACTTCAAAAATCTCTTGAAGCTGTGTTGCATTCTGATCTGTTGAGGCTTTTGTCAAGGGGAGATTGCTATCTATTGTTCTGTTATGGATTTCTTCCTGTATGGTTGTTGAACATCAGTGCAGAATGGTGAAATATTGGTCTTTGATTCTCAGGGACTGACACCAAGACCAGATGTTTACCACTGATGTCTCAGATAGTTGAAAAATGTTTGCCTATCAAACTCCTTTTTAGCTGAACTGGAACGATGCTGATGTAATGCCACACTGTCTCCATTTGGCCAGTCATCTGCAGGAATATATTAAACAAACAAACAAACAACAAAAAAATCATTATCAAAAAACATAGTGGGCCCAGAACCTGTTTTTTTTTTTTTTTTTAAGTTCAAATATGAAAGGGTGGATTTTTTCTTAAATGAACTCATAAAAGAGCTAATTCTAGTGGGGATAATTTCAAAAGCAGTGAGTTGATTTAACTTGAAAACTGCATTTCAGTAGCAAAGATAATCTGTGCTGCAGATGTTTTGTATGTTATTGTTGTTTTTGGAGTTCCTGAGTGCTAACTCATTTTGAATTCCTCTTGTGGTTCATGTTGCCATGATGGTAGATTGCCACTTAACAAGCTAACCAGTGTTTTGTTGTGCTGCTCCGTAGCCTGGTGTGTAAGATTCGCTCTGGGGCCACTGAGCTGTCCAAACCAGTCAACGTCACAGTGGAAGTGCATGAGGGCAAGGTGGAGGGACGCTACTCTATTGATGGGAAGGCAGAGATGCCAGGGTTCATGTTTGTGGTAATCTTTGCTATTCTTGTCAACTTCCTTCCTTGTTACAACATTACGCGCTATAAATCATGTACATAACCACATGCTGTTCCACAACACCTGTATTTAAAGAAGTGAAACAATCTGCAAATGGGGTGAGATAATTTTACTTTTAGTGGTGCAAGTCAAACTTGTTTCAAGAATAGTCTTGCTTTGTATTTACAATCATCAGCCAAGCCTTGTTTGACCTACATAGTTTGATAAACTTTCCCACCAGATTCCCAACATCACAGAGATCCAGCCCAACTACGGGCCTCGTGTCGGGGGCACGCTCATCACTGTGACTGGGCCTCACTTGGATGCTGGAAAGACCAGGAAGGTCACTCTCAATGATGAGCCCTGTCCTATAAAGAGGTGCAGTCTGGAAATACTGAAAAAAAGAAAGAAAGAAAGAAAGAAAGAAACTGTTTTCAGTTTGAACATCTCTCTGACTTAAATTCTTGTAAAGTTCAAAATTACTGTTGGCATGATAACTTCTTGTAGGTGTGCTACTTTTACAGGGGTTGAGAAAACGTGTAAATATTTTTATTTGCTCTTTTTATTTGCATTGCCTGCTCCAACATGTGAATAATAATTTTGGCATGGGAAACTGCAGGCTAACCCCAAAGGTCTGCCCTTATCGCTGTCTCAGAGCTGTAAAATGTTCTCTTCTGTAGACATTAAATAACAATAACAGCTCATTTATTATCATCATATGGCACAACCAGGATACATTTACAAGTAATTTTATAAGCAATGCCTTTTTGACCTCTATCTTAATTGCTCTGGTATGAAATGATCTCAAATGACTTCCCACCTTCTCTCCGCAGGGTCACAGCCCCTAAAGGCAACGTGTCCTCCATCATCTGTCTGTCTCAGCCCATTTCAGAGGTGAGGGACGTCCCGCTCAGTGTCTTCATCGACAAGTCCCCCGTCCTCACCACCAAGGTGTTTTACTATAAAGAGAACCCAGAGATTACAGCAGTTCTGCCGGACTGCAGCTTCGACAGGTAGGCCAGTGACACGTCCAGCACAGCCATTTTTGAGGAGAACCAAGGAATCATAAACAGGCTCACAAACACATAGACACACATGCATATTAGTGCTTATTTTGTTGCCTTTGTTCTGCATGAAATACTTCTTTTTATATCCTCTCTTATGGTTGTTATACACTCGCTCTTAATTTTCATCTGGATATCAGGACAAAGGGAATAGGATAGATATTTACAAAACTGTTTAGATAGGACTTTCTTTTGCATGCACTCTCTTGCCATTAACTTTAATATTTATCTTTTTGAACTACAGGGGGTCCAAGATTGTGATTGAAGGGAGGAACCTGGATTCTGTTTACCGGACCATCATCCGCTTTAAACCCAACGAGAGCCACCTGAAGCCTGTCACCAGGGTATAATGTTCATCTCACTGTAGATAAAATAATTTACAATCTACGGAATGTTTACTTACTTGATTTCCCTCGAGTCATATCTACTGTATGTCACACACAACCAATCTCATTTGTCTGTGTATTACACTTTGTTTTGTTCCAGGAGTGCAAAGGCAAGTCTTTGCCCACGAGGATGGAGTGTATCACTCCTGCGTTCCCCAGAGACGAGACAGAGGAGGGACAGCTCTCCTTCGACATGGACGGAGCGGTTGGACTCTGGAACGGAGAGTTCTCTTACCACCCTTACGGCGAGCCCATACCTTTTGAAACAGAGGGACACGTGCTGAGTTTGTACCCTGGTTTTGACGAAGTGTCACTACATGTAGGGGCAATACTGTCAGCGTATTTGCATTGGAATTCCACATATTATAAAATTAAACAAGATTATCTGAAAGTGGATTTGTGACATATATCGTAGATTTTTTTGAAATAACTTTCCCATATCTCAATTTTCTCTCTGCACACAGCATCAGAAGCTGAACCTTGTGAGCTCCTGTATGACCATCATTATGACTGTGGCAGGCGTTGACTGCGATGCCAAAGTCCTGGACAATGAGATTACCTGCAGGATCCCCAAGAACATGACCATCCTCAGTGAGGGACTGCCAGTAAAGGTTAGTCAGGCCAGAGGTTCAGATGATGATTAACTGACAAACATCCTGGGCTCATCCCACTGGCATGTTGCATGTTGCATGGATCCCCTGCGCTGCCAGCGATCACGACTCATTCCTGTGCATTGTACATCTTCCCTGTCATGCATCACTTAGGCCGGGCAAATGATGCTTGAAACTGTGTAATTGCTGCTTTTCTGTTGGGAAAGGGTCAGATTTGAGATATTAATTGCATTCGTTGTGTATGATGCACTCTAACCACGTCCTCCAGATCTCCATCAATGGGCAGGTCCACAACGTCGGCACGGTGGTGAGGGTGAGCAACCACTACATGGTGGGAATCGTCCTGGGCATCCTGGCGGCGCTGGTGGCCGGGGCTGTGCTCGCCTTCGTCGTCATGAAGCACTTGAGAAAACAGAAGAAGGGTGAGCTCCTCTCTCTGCTGTGTGGACCTTGACCAGACCTGTTTATACAACCACAGCCTGCAGTGGCCAGGAATTCAGGACTGATTACACAACTCTTTCAACTAGAACATCCCTGGTGTTGCTTGGGATGTGCATGTTTTCTTATTTGGTGGTTGATTATTAAAAAAAAAGTGTTGTGAAATGTTTTTCAGCCTCTATGGTAGAGACACGCTTAGCCCATCGTGCTAGCCGCTCTGCTGCCAACAATGTGGAGCTGTCACCTGTTGGAGACTACAGGAGAGGTGACATCCTAGCTTATCACACATAACACAGCCTACTATGAATATGTATTACTTACTTGTTTCTGATGCACAGAATCCTTACAATGTTCATATACTAATCTGTCCATAAAAATGCCCTCATAACAAGTAACCCTCCCTCTGGCTCTGACTAGTAGTATCCCTGAGTCCCCCCACCTCACTGGCGGGGCCGGTGGTGTTTCCCAGCATGGCCTACGCTGCAGGCAGCATGGATCCCACCCTCACTCCCCTGATGCCCCCAGACAAGATCTCCATCTCCAGTTTTAGGCCAGAGCTGCTGGAGGAAGTGAAGGATGTTCTCATTCCGGCTGAGATGCTCGTTGTCCAGCACCACCGGATCATAGGGAAGGGTAAGGAAAGCCCACTGTCTGTGTGTGACACAAAAAACTGAATATGCAGTCTTGTATGCTGTTGTTTACCTACAAGGAAAGGAAAGGAAAGGAAAGGAAACTACATTATTGTGAAGAAACCACAATAATCCATTCTTTTCTCTGCCTTTTCTGTTCACTTTTTTTCTGTCTCTCATTCCTCCAGGTCACTTTGGCACAGTCTATCATGGCTACTTCACCGACCACAACAACAGAGAGATCCACTGTGCTGTCAAATCACTGAACAGTGAGTAGCATCTCCCTCCTGACTGAAAATTTAAAACGCCTCACAGTTGTTTCTTAGTGTAGATATTGCTGGACTACATATTACAATGTGTGATTATTTAGTAATCCCTATACATACTTTACAGTCGAGCGGTTATCATCATCACTAACTGGAGTATTTATATAGTAACCCTTGTTTTTTTTATTTTCGCAACATATTTGGAGGTAAATGCTAATTATTCTGTTTTTCCACTGCACCTCCCAGATATCACTTGTCAGTCAAACAGTGTAGGTGGCACTGTGATGTCTTTTTCCTCGGATTTTCTATTAATTTAGTTGATTTTCTGCAGGTGGGGCTTTTCTCTTTATTTCTTCAGCCATGGGGGCTATCATTGATTATGTTAACAATCCATGTTATTCCAAACAAGTTGTTATTCTTGCTGCTGTAAATGTGAAATGCAGCACTTCCTATATGGGCTAGAATATTTATCACAGGAAAGACCTGCTTGACACCAGATGTTTAGAATAGCAAATCTAAATGTTTTCATGAAGTGGCCATATGTTGAATTGTTGTTGTTGTTAAATCACTCAGTAACAGAGAGCAACAAAATGGACTTTTATCTATATGAAAATGGACTATTACTACTTATATGTATAAATGAGCATTAATCTCTCTCACTCTCTCTCTCTCTCTCTTTCTCTCTCCCTCTCTCTCTCTCTCTCTCTCTCTCTCTCTCTCGCTCTCTCTCTTTCTCTCTCTCTCTATGCATGTGCGTCATCTCAGGGATAACAGATGTAGAGGAGGTGGAACAGTTTCTGAAGGAAGGTATCATAATGAAAGGTTTCCATCACAGCAATGTGCTCTCCCTGCTGGGCATCCTTCTGCCTCAGGAAGGGCTCCCCCTTGTGGTGCTCCCGTACATGAAGCATGGCGACCTGCGGCACTTCATTCGCTGTGAGAAGAGGGTGAGACTGCCACATTTAGTGGAATTTGATAATTCGATGATGAATTTATGTATAACCATCTGCCTTATACCCTTCACGCTATATGTAAAACATTTCCAACTGTTTTAATTCAGCGCCTGTTTGTTTTTTTTAGAACCCCACTGTAAAGGATCTGATTGGCTTTGGGCTACAGGTTGCTAAGGGGATGGAGTATTTGGCTCAGAAAAAGTTTGTGCACAGAGACCTTGCAGCACGCAACTGCATGTGAGTCTCCTCAGAAAGAAATGTAGAGAAATCATCAATTTATGGATTGCCATTGGGGCTAAATGTCTTTGATTTAGTACAGGGAGATGTTACAGGCAACTGTATTGACTTAGGCTGTAATCCCTATTACAGATATATTGTGCAGAGAGCACTTATCACAACCTCTTGTGTCCCTAGGCTGGATGAGTCATATACAGTCAAGGTTGCAGACTTTGGCATGGCCAGAGACGTTTTCGATAAGGAGTACTACAGTGTTCAGGACCACAGGAAGGCTAAGCTGCCTGTCAAGTGGATGGCCATTGAGAGTCTGCAGACACAGAAATTCACTTCCAAGTCAGATGTGGTGAGCAAGGCAATATCTGCTGTAGTATACTGAAGATTACAGCAGTGGCACAGAGGCACATTTCTGCAATATTTCAAGGGACAGCAAATTCACATGTAAACATGTATGATGATGTATTTCATTGAAGGTAAGAGTTGACAAAGTTGCATTAATTTGGCAAGAAGATTCACAAAATAATAACATTTAAGGTGCTAAATGAAGCATTTTTCATTCAAATCATCAACACATTCTTTTTGTAGCTCGGGTTTTGCGGGAGATCTGCTGGATTGCTTTGTGACACAAAACAGGGACTACTTTTACTTTCACTTTTTACTTTGCACTGGTTACAGCCTGATGTTAGCTTACATAGTCAGAATGCATACTTGCTGTTAGGAAGTTAAATTTCAAAGTCAAGATCAAGATCATTTATTTATATAGCACTTCTTCACAAAACATATCTCAAAAGACTAACTTACATCCTGATTTGACTAGTCAACCGTGAAACACAACAAAACGATGACAGAACAACAGGAGGAAACAGAAACAAGGCACAAGTCCCATCACCGTGGCGCCGGTGTCTAGAAAGGGAAAGGGGGACATAAAGCCGCATACACATAGCCATCCTAAACAAGACCCACACACTCAAGCAGACACACTGCTATCAAGCCTGTTATCTGTCTATCTATCTAACCCAAACACACACAGAGACTCTTTGTCACCAGAAGCAGTTTAATAGAAACATGGCCTTAATTTTTTGCAGCACAAAAATGCCACACGTAGGCACCGTTAACGTTAAGGTTGATTTTTCTCCACATTTGAGCAAAGTCACACGGCAGGCACACCTGAGCTCACTAAGGGCCACACCAGTATAAAGCCACAGAGAGGATGTTTTATGCATGTGCGCTTGTTTCATCCTTCCTGATGCAGTGGTCCTTTGGTGTGCTGATGTGGGAGATGCTGACCAGAGGAGCTAGTCCTTACCCAGAAGTGGACCCTTACGACATAACGCATTACTTACTGAAGGGCAGAAGGCTCCCCCAGCCGCAGTACTGCCCACACCCATTGTAAGTAATGGTAATCATAGCATTGTATTGGTTCTTGGCTCGCTTCGAGTGCCTTGTATTCTCAGGAGTAAATGGATTTTTGCTGCTGATTAATTCACAAATTTTAGCTGTAGCGTAACTTCAGCCTTTCAGGACAAGCTTACATCTATAAGGCAGATGAAAAAAGGCTCTGGCACAATGTCCTGGCAGTAATAGCAGTGTGTCAGAGTGGTCACACAGTGGTGTTAAAACTGTAAATTGTCCACTAAGTATTGCAACGTGGTTAAGCACTGCAGTTTGGGAGTTAATGTTTATTGCTTCACCTCACCTCAAAGGCTGCTACTCATTCATGCACACGAAAACACACACACACACACACACACACACACACATATACACACTGGTACGAGATTACAAGAGAAAGCCAATGTGTTTTTCCTGTGTTTTTGGAAAGATTTTAATGATAAATCCCCTGGTCTGTGAGCTTTTGCCCAGTGCCTTAAAGAGTCAGAGAATAAATCAACCATTTAGAGAAGGACTGTACAAAGGAAGAACGGGATGTTTCATTTCTTCTCTGCGTTGAAGCAAGCATGACTCACTGCATCTCAGGTTTTGGAGTTTGTTTATTTTGCACGTATAAAATGATAAGCCAGAGAGGCGAGACAAGAAAAGCAAGAACACATCATGCAAATGTGTGAAACCTCACATGGAAAAACTCACACCGTTTATGTAACATCTCTCCTTAAAAAAAGAACAGAAAGGAAAAACAATGTGAAGACAAAAAACAACTAAATTTTGCACTGAATTTATACTTTACCCTAGAAATTTGCTCAATAGCCCTAAAAAAATGAATATTTTAAAGTGGCCATGCTTTGTTCAGACTCAGGCTGTCTCCATGCTCTCCAGGTATACCATCATGCTCCAGTGCTGGGACCCTGACCCAGAGTTGAGGCCCAACTTTGCCACGTTGGTGTCCGCCGTCCTCAGCATCCTGTCGAGCCTGGAGGGAGAGCACTACATCAGTCTGAAGGTCACGTACGTCAACCTGGACCAGCCTCGGCCCTACCCGGCCCTCACAGAGTCCGCTGACGAGTACGACTCCACGGACCCTGAAGACTCCGGCTCAGTCTCGTCCTGACCTTCTCGTCCTCCTCATGGCACTTTAACTGGTATCGGTGCTAACAGCAAGAGCACAGAGCTCTGCCAGAAGGTCAAACCAATGTCTTTTACCAGATATAGCGCTAATCAGAAGCTAAAAAGAAGGATAGCCTATAGGAAATGGTTGTTGGCTCTGTAGAGGGCTTTCAGTTGACCTAACACACCCTCTGGTGGCCATATTGGAGGTCCTCATCTCTTGGGCAACAATGGCAAAGGACAATTTAGCATTTCTAAACGTCCACCTTGGCAGTAACAGTTAATTGCAGTTTTTGACTTGAAACTGATGATTTTACTACTGATACCTTTAGCCTATTTTGTGTTTAGATAATGTCAGCGTGTTATGGTTAGCTAACCATTCTCCGGGGCTGTAAACACATCTGTTTTGCACACTAGCAAGCCAGTGTTGGTTGCGACTGTAGTTGTATACAAACATTAACATTGGTTGCTTTGTTTAATTAGCCTGTAGGCTGGTTAATTAGCTAACAATGCTTTAAAAACACCTGTGTCCAGGTTGACTGAAGGGAAGTTTTTCGCCAAATCATAGTGTATTCGAATAGTGCCTCGGACAAACAGCAGTTTACTGGGTCACAGTAATAGTAACCTAAATAGGTAAACAAATCTACCAAATTAGACTGTTCACTTTTAGTTGTAATACTGACTTGACCTCCACCCACACTCCAACAGTCTTTTTCAAGTCTATTTTTCTTGTCCAGTTGTTATATTTAGACATAATTTACGCACAGCTTACTCTCCAGTGGAGCTCCATGATGGCGTTAACCACGGTTGCTAGGAGATGAGTGACGCAACTCGTGGCCAATGAGGAAATGAGTCACAGAGAGCAGATGTAATCCTTAGTTGCCGACTGCAGTAAACCTGCAGGTTAGGTTTGTTTTACTACCTACAACATAGTGTACTGTTACAATCACAAAAACCTTTGTATATAAGATTAAGTGTGTCATCCCCTCGTTTTCTTTTAATTATATTGCAATGTAGTGATTGTTATGTGTATTTTGGATCATACTACTGCAAGGCAAAATGTTGACCACAATGTTTTGAAAGCAATCTGACATCACACTGTTGGTTGTATTTGCAGCACACTGTCTTTGAGATAGAGTGTAATAAATTAACATATTTATTTGTTTATAGAATTGTTGTTTTGCTGTGGACTTTGAGTAAATACGGGCATTTATGTAAACTCTCTCATTAGCGGTTCATTTATGTAACAATAGCTTCACAGTCTGACACGTTCTCTCCACATTCTGGCTGCGGCTGAAATTCATTGACACCAAGTCCTTGTTGAGGTTCTCCAGTAGAGGTCAGCATTTTGTTAAAATTCCTCTGCTTTGGTATTGATCTATTCTGGAAAAACATTTCCCTGCCAGTATGGACACAGGATCCCTCATGTTTTCTGCATTTTTGCAGCGCCATAGCAACATGAATGAACTAGGCTCCATATGTCTTCAACAAGGTTCAAACACCAGCCAGTCTTAGCAAAGATGACAGCCGTTGGTAGTTGCCACATGAGAAATGAAAATTTGACTAGAACACTGCAACAGACCATGCAGCTGCCTTCATTTGTGCTGCCTTGAGACAACATTTGGCAGCCGCAAATGACTGCGTTTGTGCTTAAATGAAGGGCTGAAACTTCCAACAAGGACCCCTCAAACAATCTGTCTCTCACAGAAAACAAAACAACAACAAAAAAACTCACCAATGTTGAGCAGCAACTCCCTGTGCCGGAAACAGGTCATACTCAACAAGCCTACTTCCCCCACAAAAGTAAAGTAAAAGAAAAACCAGGCGGAAATAGGCATCATGAAGCTTTCTCTTTTTTTCATGCTGCCAAGAACAAAAGTCAGTTCCCAGATGGTGAGGCCTTTGATATCGACAGAAAAAGGAGTTTCTTCTGTATGTGTGTGTGTGTGTGTGTGTGTGTGTGTGTGTGTGTGTGTGTGTGTGTGTATGTGTGTCTGTCTCAGGGCACCTTCCGCAGGGCAAAAACCCAGGAATCCACAGGAGAGAGGAAGCAAGATGGCCAGCATCCTCTCTCTTTCTTTTTCTATCCCAGTTGTACTACCTGGGCTGTGCAAGTGCATAACCTGTGAAGACTAACTGCTGTCAGCTACATCGCCATTATGACCTGCATGGCTCTTCTCCTGAGATGGGTTCAGCTTAAGTTCTCACACTGTAGACCTTTTGATATTTTGAGTTTTTTCTTCCTTTAGAACACTCAATTGTGATTTTTATATAGGCTTTGAGCCAAATGCAGAGATATGAATGAGATCATCACTGTTGGCTGGTCGTGATGCAGAAGCAGTGATACACTTTCAGATTTAAGCGGATGACAGCCCAGACAGTGGGAACATGAACAACCAGTGCTGGAGTTCTGTGTGAAGTTTTGGGGGAGGGAATGCGAACAATCTGTGAGACTGGCCATCTGAACAAGACGTTTTGAAAGGAGTAGGCTAATTATTTTCATTGGTATGAGAGATGGCAGACCCTCACATGGTGTTGGAGCAGAACAGAAAGGTACCGGATTCTGTTCCAAGCACGATCTGGCACAAATGAAGCCCTGTGAAAACGTCCCAAACCAGTGAGACGACTCTAATCTGTCAAGTCATGTTACAACGTCCAGTCTGGAGCTGCTAAAATGACAAGGGATGGCGACTGTTTTTGGGGACACCTTGAACATTCACAGTCCAGTGAGCTTATTTTATAGCAGCAGTATTAACCTCATCCCCTGAAAAACAGCCAGGGTATTAATCAGAGGCACTCCTGTTCTCCAAATCACCTTGAATTCATCCATCCTCTGGAGAAATGTGTCAGTGTTGCATCACAGATTAAAACTCTTGTTTCTTGTTCCTGGCAAAGGGTAGACAGAAATAAATGTGCATCCTAACCTTAAGACAATACTATCCTAGGATGTTGAGATAACATTTCTGTTCAAGTCCAGCAGCACTGTCTTTTTAGCTGGTTCATGAACATGCCACAGGATAAACCTGAAGAGGCTGAAATCCAGTGCTTTTTAAAAAATTTATCCAGAGTTACACCAAGCAACTTGCATTTTGACAGCCCCAAGTGAGTGCAAAATGACTGTTTGAATTTTTGAAATTTTCAAGGACTTCTTTGCCCAGAAGTCATGTACTACGCACGCTATACACACCCCTTGGACCCAAATTTCTTCTTCATAGTTGCTGGTAAGGTTATTAAAAAAATCTCACAGCAGGTTCAGACATTGTTGATGAGTCCAGCTTTTCTCTTGGCAGTGCACTCCTCCATTTTAACTTCTTAAATTACTTTCTGCATGCTGAGAATTTCATGCCAGTGACCACACCTAACACCTGAAATCTTTCTGTGTATTGAGCAACTGGAACTGCAACAAAGCAATTTCCCTGAAGGGATGAATAAAGTTTTCTGAGTCTGAATCTAAACTGGCCAAATCAGACAAATCTACAGCATTCCAGTCAGCGGGGGTGGTTCATTCTCCTCTGCTGCAGATCCAATTTGTGGTTGTGCTTTTACAGTATAATCTTACCTAATGCCGCTTGAAAGTGATTATTTGTAAGGCATTTCTGCTATATTACATGGTGTACAGCTGGAACAGAAAAGAAAGATTTAAGTAAGGGTCGGGGAGTTACATGCATTCTAAGTGTCAATCTGGATTGGTACCTTGCCATTGTAAATACATTGTCTGTACCTTAATCCTCTTAGCTTAATGTCCTCCTGCCCGGTGTTGACCTTTACCACAACATCACTGTGTCAGAGACTTAGTTGCCTGCAGCTGCTGACAGTGTTGATATGAGGCCTCCTTCAGCAGCCCAGCTCTGCTGATTCGAGCCCTGCGAGCTGGAGCAGATGAGAAGAACGCAAACTGTTGTTTGGCCGATGTCAGTTCTTTATTGAGAGGAAAAAGTTGACCCCCGAGAGATCTGGCCTACATCTTTAATACAAGACATCAATAATTTACACATGCTTCTTTTTTTTTTTTTGAGAGGGGAGGAGAAAAATCAAACTTTTTCCTTGCACCCTGTGTTGACAGCAGAAAGGCAGCATGCTCTGAAAAGCTGATATTGGTCCAGCATCTGGAAAGATGGGCTGTAAATATACCGATGTTAAAAGCTATTGATTTCCTAATAACATGCCTGACATGTTTTACCCAGGTGGTGTGAGGTCAAGAAATACTTGCTTATGTTGTTCATCTGGAGGGATAGATCTTAAGAAGGTGAAGGGAAAACTAGTGTGAAAAGTGTGAAAGCCCTTTCCATCTCCAGACATGTCCAAACAAGCCTTATCTCTGTATTTTTGCCCTTTAAATAAATTAGAACATGAAAATCATAGAGAATTTCAGCTCCATCTTTCACATTTCACATATTCTTTAAATTATCTATTTGTGATTATCCAGCAAGAATTTATTTCTCAAATGTGTACAGATATTCACCACTTTTTAAAAATACACTAAGACCCGTCAGTGGTTTCCAACCCAACTTCACAACCCAAAATAATTAAAAATGTGATTGGTTTGCCCCTCTCAATACCTCTCAATCGTAAAGTGCTTGGTCATGGACTTAAAGCTATGTTCTGATCGAAAATGGAGGAGGGGATTAATGATTTCCTGGTGCCATTAGTCCTTATCAACTGGTGGCAGGACTGCTCAGTTCTCCCTGGATAGTAGTAAATTGTAAACCGGGGAGCACAGAGTCCTCCAGGTCCATTCACACCTCTGTGGTGCAAAGTGTGTTAAATCACTGAAGTGTGAACTCTGTTAAAAGGCCCAGGGGTCCTCCTGGAATATTTTAGCTGAAAATGACTGACATGTGCACACTGGCTGGGGTTCACGACAGCCTCTGTGTGATGGGTTCACCACTGAGGACAACAATTTAAAAGATTCCTTCTATATCTTTGTGACGTGTTTGTCATAACAAACTGGCCTAGCAACATAGTCCTCTGAATTGAAGATGAACAGCGATTTACAGTTACAGTTTTATCACTTTTATCCAATGCGACGTACACATTTGACAAAGCCTTTAATGGGGTACCTTGGTACATCATGTGGAGTACCTCAAGGCAAAGTTTTAAGGTTGTCGTACATATGATGTATGTATAGTCATTCCCCTACAGTTTTTAAATTCTTATGTGGGAGTGAGCCAGTTCAAGTATATGCAAGTATCTGAAAGTACAAGGTACGACATATACTGTAAATACTAAAAGAAAAGCATGACATGTCTACATAATGCCCAATTTTAGTGGAAATGCATACTACAAACATTTCAATGCTCCAAACAGTTTTTTCGTTTGATCTATCTTTATTAGCTTTGTTCTCCCAGAGTGTAGACCGGTGATTGTTGCATACACTTCACACCCATGCATGGTGAATCCACAGATCTAAAAGCTAGAGGTGGTGCTGTGTTGTTGTGGGCAATCATGGCACACATTAGACCCCTTCGTACTAACTGGGCATGCTTTAAACACCACAGCTTACCTAAACATTGTTACTGACCAGCTGCTTCCCTTCACAGCCATCCATCTTCTCAACATTGTTCCAGGACAGGGACTAAAGTTCAGCTTGATTCAGGTCTCAAACCAAAAAATTGCACCTTGCTGCAAAAAACCCATGGAATGGAAAGTTTGCAGCAAGAATGTGCTATCAAGTCTCAATGGACCAACATCCCTGTAGAACATTTCCAGCACTTTGTTGAATCCATGCCTTGAATAATTCAGGCTATTTCTTAGGGCTCCCACCCAGTACTATAGCTACATTTGCCAAAAAAGTGGCTACAGAGTGTGGAGAGCAGGGCATTTACAGTTCATGACAACAATGAGCTAAAGCCAGAAATTAATTCCTGAAAAAGTTAAATTGCAAAGGATCAACATCTTGATCCACTCAGGATCTTCATCAGGATCTCGACAAAGATCCTGAGTGCAATTAAACTCTTTTTGGAGCATTTTTGACAATGTGTGGACTCTACCTGTTTTCCTGACCCTTTGTCCTACACCTACTCAGCAGATCAGATGTGCATATTCTATTTTTGGAATAGAAATGAATTCCCTGCTGGAAAAATAGTGGTGCATGACTTTGTCCAGGGTCAGACATGCTCTCTGAAAAAGGGACCTTGAGAAGGTGAACCTAGGCTTAACCCCAAATACTCCAGCGGCAAATACTAGGAGAGTGCAGCTGGAACTGAGCAGTGCTAGCCTTAGAGTCTGTGGAGACTGAGTGCAATGCAGGGAATTGCTGAAAAAACAACAAACATCTCCAGCAAATTTTCCCTAAGCAAATAAATGTTGAAAAAGTTTCCACATAATACATCACAGAAATATTAAATTAATGATGAGTTTTGCCCTAAGAGGAGGACATTTAGAAAAAAACTCTGTTATTAACCATGCTTGGAACATCTTGACTATGAGTTGAGGCGCATTCATGTCATTCCATCTGAGTAAATGCGTGGGCATATTTGGTTGTTTTATCCTGGAGGCAGCATGGTAATAGGAGGGATCCAGAAATGGCAACTAAAGCTCTGATTATCATTGATAAAGGTGGACAACAATGTATTCTAAGGATAGCTCTCTGAAAACTACGCCCAAAGTGTAATAAATTGATCAAGACAGAGAAAATTCAAACCTCTAATTATCTATGTTTTCTGCCTTGCAGTGTTTACTTCATTACATCCATCTTCAGGGTCAAAAAAAAAAAAGTTCAGCCTTTAAAACTGTTTTCATTAGTAGTTTGGTCAGTGGTCCATTATACCCTTTGGTCTGAACTGCAAATATAAAATGATACAATGTCTTCTTCAAAATATCGAGGCATCATTATCCTTCCCATGAAATGCCTGTTTCATTAGTAAAGCTACTGACACCCTGTAGCCTCTCTGCTAAAGTACAAGAGCCCCTATCCAGCTGCGCAACATCTCACTCTAGCCTGGATTATTCTCTATATAAAACACTAAGGACTGGTTTCCTGGACAGACAAAAATAATCCTAGTCCATAAAATGCCCCTTTTAAACTGGTAAACTGGTAAACTGGAATAACCATTCACTTTCTGAATGGTGAATTTAAATAGTCCTAGGTTTAGATTAATCTGGATTTAACTGATCAGCAGAAATGAATCCCACTCCTGGACTAATGAACCCTTGCTAGGAGGCATGTTTAACCTCAGATTATTGCTGTATGTCAGGGAAGACACAGTGTCCATGCCCTGTTTTTGCTCATAAAATTCCACAAGTCTGTTTTTTCTAGACCCACTCAGCATCCGCACCAGAGCTGTGTGCATTAATCGACAACCTGTTCGTATAAATAAATGTACATGCAGTATTTATTCAACCTATAGCCAGTTCATGAAAGCTTTCCTATTTGGTGTCTGGTGGAACGTCGGGCGTTTTATGTTTCCAGAGGCAACAACACTGGTTTGTTTGCAATAAATGTAAGCAGTTGGAGCAAATATAAGAAACTGCTGCAGTCTACACTGAGCCTCTTTATTATTATGTTGGGCCAGCGTTGACATGGAGTGCAAAACACCAAAGCAACGCTCGCTTATCACCAAGGGTATCGCCCAATCAAGGATTATTGCATAGTCCAGAAGTAACTAATTGGAAGTTTTAAAATATGTTGTGAAGAGCCATGTTTTAAAATTGAATATGAAGGCCTACTAGCTTAATTAAAACCCTGCGTGGGAAACTGGCTCTTAGTTATCCAGCATGCCACTGGTTCCACAGTGGCACCTAAAGGCCTAAGATGTGTTTTTTTTGTCCGCCACTATTGGAACCGAGTTACCAAGAATAGCTTCCACTGGGACAATAGAGTGGGACCAGCAGCCAGTGGGAGAGCTTTACTGTTAGCAGTCCTTGTGCCATTCTATTTCAGTTTGTCTCTAGTCTTATTGTATTTCTTCTTTACGTAGCAAATTTAATAATATATCCGTCAATTGACATCTGTGCCACTAATTTGTGCTAAGGGGTGTACAGGATGATAACACTGGAACACAATGGCAGGCAAGATAGGACACATTTGGGAAATCTGTATAATTGTCACACTTGGTAATGGAAGTCCACAGCTATTGTGCCTTTTTACTTTCTTTGATGGAATTTCTTTTCACTCTACCTCCTCTATCTTACAGGAAATTGATGTAGTGATAGAGAGCGCAGTTTGCTTCAATATTCACGCTATCAGCACTTTATCAGTGCCAACGGGGTGCATGTGTTTATCTATTAAGCTGAGAAACATGGCGTGTTCAACTGTTGTGTTGTGGGCCAGGATTTGTTACACATATTTGTTGAGCATAAACCCACATTGCAATACAATGGATCAAATTGTCCTCAGGGAAAACAGCAGAGAATTCAAATTAAAATGTATGGAGCTGGTAGGAGACGTGATTGCTTTCAGAGGTGTGTGTCTTTGTTTGAGGCACAGTCTGCACCTCAAACATTGAAATATCTCTGGAAATATTAAGCTCTTCTGAGTCAGCAGTGCACAAAGTTTTCTGATCTGTAATTAGGAAAAATTTTGTGTGAGAGTGTGAGAACTGCACACAGAATCAGCAAGACACAGCTGCATCTCTCTTCCTCTCTTATACTAATGTAGCCAGGTTATAAGAAAGAAACAGGGCACACAATACATTCTTGGGAAACTCTGTGGCAAGAGAGTGCCCAACATAAATAAAAGAGAACACAATTTTTGTCTCAGCCTCTATGTCTTTTGCTTTAATCAAGGATTATCGCATAGTCCAGAAGAAACTTATTGGAAGTTAAAATATGTTATAGAGAGCCATGTTTTAAGACTATCTTAAGACTAAAGAGCTTAGAATCAGATGAGGCTCTTTAACCCTGCCTAGGCACCATCAACATAAGGTGCTCAATAAAGTGCTCAATTTACTCTAACAGTTATAGCAAAAAGGAGAAAAACAAATTATTGTCCTAAATATATCATTTTCCTGAACACTTACACTTTAATAATAACACTGTAAGGCTTAACCTTTAACTCAAGCTATTACTCAGCAATAGACAACAGAGTGTAGTTAAGCTAATAGACAGTAGTCAATAGTCATTAGACGCTAGAAAATAGGCAACCGCCTCTCAAACCTGGTATAGAAATAACTGAAACAGGATACAACAAAATGTACATTGCTGAAAAATGGCATTTATGTATTCTGCACCTGCTGATTGGAATGACTTGCAGAACACTTTGAAAATTAAGGAATTACGATCATTGTATGCTCGTAAATTAATACTGAAAGACCTGGAGGCAGAGTAATTACGGTGTAGGTGTTTTAACTGGCTTCTGTGTTCACGTATTACTGATCACTGTGTTTGCTGTGTTTTTTTTGTTTTGTTTTTTTTATAGTGTTGTTGTTTAAGTTTTTGTTTTGTGCTGCTGTTCATCTTGGCCAGGACACCCTTGCAAAATCTCAGTGGAATCTTCCTTGTTATATAAAAAGAATAAAGCTTGAATAAAAAAAAATGTATAGAAAGCTTGAATAAATAAATAAAATAAATAAATACTCCTGTAAACATTGGAACCAGAACTGTCCCTTCCCTCATACATCACACCTAGGAACATTTGATAATAAAAAGCTGTTTCTTACTCCCACTGCCATATATGTAGGTCTACTCAATATTTTAGAGATCACATCTCAGCAAGTTCCCATTTGCCATTTATCATCAGGTATGGTATGTGCCTTTTTTCTGCTGAGCTGACTAGTTGACAAGCAGAGGAAGAGAACGCCGTAAAATAAACATCAATCATGCAGATCTTCTCTGGGGAATGGGCTGTCTCTTAGCTCACTCACCATAATCAATGACCTACCCAATGAGCACCGCAAGCAGAGACAGCAATCTGAATGCTTTTTTTTTTTTTTTTTTGTAAATCAGAGTGCGTTATGGCAGCATCATGCTGACATTCTCTCTCACTCTGCATCAGCATCCATTTTTAATCATGGTATCTGGCCTCGCTGCTGCTCGTCAAGTGCCTCAGCCTCCTGTCAGAGTGTGGGCTTGCAGAGAGGGATAAGAGCTCTTACTGCTGTTATGTGGAAATAGATGTGCTGGTGCAACTGCCTACCTCTCCTGGACCATCTGTGGAGTGGCAGTGCAGGGTGACTATTATATAAGGTATTCAAAACAGGCCTTCTCTTTCCCACATTATGTTAACAAGTCCGTCAAATAATTTGAATCTCTGTCTTGAAATGTTGTTAACTGTTTTTCAGTGTCTGGTCCTTCCAGCTGAAGCTGTGGCTGCTGCTTTGGTTGATGCATTCATCAGGTTTTTCATGGCATTTTCTGTAGGTTCAGGTTTGAGATAGATTCAGTGATGGGTGCTGTTCATTTACTAATTGACATACATAACATGTTATGCAAAACACTTGAGATCTTTTATAATATAATGAGCTTCGTAAGTATGTCTGACATTTTGGCACCATAGACTTTATACTTTGAATGTGGCATGACAGGGACTGAATGAGTTGAAAAGCAAGGGCTGTTGGCTTCTAAAAAACATTTATAATTTTATCATTTTTTTTCTTTATTTCTTTTTTTTTTCTAATGAACTTCTATGGAACAATATGTAGAGAGAAAAGGGCTCTGCAATAGTATCAAGATCATTTGAATATGGAGAACCTTGAAAAGGCTGAAAATAGAACTTGTCATTTAAATATCAAGAGACTTTTGAGATACATGAGTTGCAAACTTCGGGAAGTTATTAAGACTTAAGAACTTAATTCCTCTTAATTCTTATGACTTTAGATCATTTTGACTGCCAGTATAAGGGGTGGATGAAATAGCAATATATGAATATCCTACTTAATATGAAGTGTATCCCTATAGGCCTCCAGAACAGCTTCAGTTCTTGTCCTGCTGTCATGCTGCACCCTGAGCAGTGTGGTGGATACTGGAGCTTTCTTCAAGGAGGAAAGTCTTCTTCTAAAGGCTCAGTGATGTTTAGATCAGGTGATTGGGGCCCTGAAAAGAGTTTGACCTCATGAAACCACTCTTGAATTTGTTCAGCAGTGTCTATCTTGGAATATGAAAACAGCACAAGAGATCAACATTTGGTGCTCCTGGTCAGGTAAACTGGCTTCATATATCTTGGCTTATATATGAGTTCTGAATATGAATTTTCAAACTTAATGACTCCTACTAGATGGCTGCCCATATCATTACAGATTCATCACCACGTTTAACAGTTGGCAACATACATTATGAGTTATAGGCATCATTTAGGGATATAGGGAAAAGACACATCAGGTTATGAGGTTATATCAGGTAGCATAGGTGATCTTGAATTGCAGTGACTGATCCTTTTATCCCAGGCAGTTTGTTTGTCATCATTAAATGAATTATTTACCAATTTTGTCAGTTTTGCATTTGCATTTCAGGTGCTGACTACATGACCTCTCTGGAGCTGTTCGTTACTGTCAGACCTCTTCTGAAGCTGAAACATATTACTAATTGTCATTCAGGATGAACGCCACCATGTTGATTTACATGTATGTGATGTTACAGAAATACATGTTCAGCAGATTCCCAAGTTTCTCTGTGGAAACAACTAGTTCCCAGCTGTCTTGATCAGGCTGCAAAAGAAGTTTGGAATGATGGGATGTTGACAAAATTGAATTTCTTCATTATTAATCAGTCAAATTAAATATACAAATTATAAATTCAGAAATTATAATGTTTAGCTTTGTTAGACCAGCCATCTATCTTTGCAGCAGGTTATCTAAGCTAACTGCTCCCATACCTTAAAACTGCACCCAGAGACATAAAAAGTTTGTCTGACTCAAGATAAGTAGGGAAAATTGGGAAAATCCCCAAAACAAACTATTCCTTTAAATATAATCACAGTCTGTCCTACAAAAGATATATCATAGTCAAAAAAGCATGGGGTTCTTAAGCTGTTCACCCAACATGTAAAAATGAACTAAAATCCCAAATAAATGTAAAGGCTTTATTGCCATTTTCATTGCATGATTTTACAATCAAAGCAATACATCTGTAGAAACAACATATCACTGTGTCACTGCCTGTTATACACTTAAGGGGGATATTCTCTCCATTCTTGTTTTCCTGTATTCATAGAGGGAAGTTTGAGGAAGGAGAAACCAAGCCAAGAAAGTGAAATATGCAAGTAATCAACAACAGCATATAAATATATAAATTAACAAATACTTAGACACACAAGGCTTTCTTTAAATGCTTTAGCCCGAAGCTGCCTTACTCTGACTGTATTCCAAGGAGTCCACTGGGAGAGAAGATAGCCACAAAACAGAGTGTAATTAAAAAGAATGTCTCTCAACCATGAGTGCCAGCCAATGCAGAAGAAAAAAAAGAGAAGGCCACAGGAGACAAGGCAACAGCTGATGGATGGAGACGGACAGCCTGAACTGGAGGATACAGACAATGACCTGTCAGAGGGCCCTAGTGAGTTTGCACTCCTGCTGCCGGCTCTGACTGTGTTGAGATGCCAAACTGGAGAACAGCAACAGTTATGTGCAACTTCTGCCCGAACACTCCCACAAGGGCTAAAACTGTCAATTAGATTCATTTATTTTAGTTCCATTTTGCTCTTTGAAAATTAAACGGCTTTGACCTTCGCACAACTGATTTGCATCACCAAATCTTAGACTTAAAATTATACATACTTGAGATGCATTCTTCCCTCCTTCTCTTTCAGCTTTTTGGAAGCAACGCTGCCCGCCCACAGCCTTGTGAAAAACATTTGTGATCCTTTCATACACAATAGCAGATACGCAAGGCCTCCACCCCTTAAAAAAAATTAGCACTCATCTCAACAACTAATGAAAACCTGAAGCTCTTCAATCCCTACGATGGCAATTTGCATAATAATTACAACGCTGCAACGTCAGTGGGGGAGGACAGCAAAACAAACCCCTGCCAGCTAAATAAGTATGATTCAACATACAATAAAAATAGCTGTGGGTACCTCCTAGTAGAGTCAGGCCTCCATATCCAGAATAGTAGTGGTGTCATACTTGATTACTGTATAGTTGTCCAGCTCACAGTTTACAGGAGAGTGTAACAGTATCTCAAGATGGATGTTAATGAAATTTGCAATGGTTAAGCACTGGCCCTTAGGGCTTGACCTCATAATCATTACTCATGGCTACAATTTGAAATATAATCCTTTTGCATGCCACTTGAGAGAAAAAAACCCCTAAAACACAGGAATTAGCAAATTGCATTTCTGGGCCCATTTTTGTTGTTTTGTGTGTTTTTATCATTCTTGTGGATAACTGGCCAAACTCAGATGACATGAACATGTCCAGATATTTCCAGCTCTGCTACAGTGCAGTCGATGGCAGAAAATATAGCATTTATGTGAAACGTCAGTGGTAGATGTCAGGTTTTGGTGTCAGAGCCTGATGTCCAACAATTATCACACACAGAGGAATCCAAAGAGGAGGAGGCGGAGATGTCAGTTTCTTCACTGAGAGTAGCCCCAACAGACCAGAATGCAGTGCAGCCACAAGACATCGCTATTGCTCTCTCCACCTACAAATATAACCCACAGCTGAATGCAGGTCCATGCCTGCGCTCCGGGGGTTGTTGAAAGACATTCTGGAAAACACAAACTGAAGTAGAAGTAGACGAGGCAGGTTGAGGGAAAGTGGATATACCAAAAAAAAAAAGTAAATTACAACACTCCATCACAAAATAACTCCTGGAATGCGCTGAACAACACAGACTGATGACATATAATGGTGTGAGAGTATCTGAGGGCGGATTTTTTCCTATAAGGGTCAGTGTGCAGGTGTGCTTTCTATGAAAGTCATTATTAATATTGTGAGTCCCACTTCTGCCTGCACAGTACACAGTCATCCACTATTATATCATGAATCCATCCTTTAAAACAATGAGATAGCCACGACTGAGTCAGAAAATGTAGTAGGATGATCCATTTATGCAAATCTTTGATTGCACTGCAGCTCCTAGTTTCTTGGTATCTTATTGCCATTTAAAAAAAAAAAAAAAAAAAAAAACAGTTTGTGTACTTTTTGTCTCCCATTGTTGGCCACTTGTATTCATACACAACCATTCTACTGTCCATCCACATTAACATACAGATGGCACCAGATGTTTCATTTGCATTGGCTGACACCATGTTATTAGCTGTTCGCTATGGTTGTACGTACCACAGTTGCATTTTTTCCCTTGGGTGCTGTGTTGGCAGCATTGATAATGAGCCTCTATCTCCCATGTTGGAGCTGAATGTAGCGGTTCTAATGACACTTTGCTTCATACAATCTCACCTCTTATCTCCCACTAAAACACCTACTGTCAGTCTTAAAGAGGAGGAAGGATGAGCTCGACACTTTGCAACTACATCTCCCTACAGTCCCACATCATTCCCCATTCTCACTCTACATTTCAACTGCTTTCCTCTTTGCACCAGATGTGAGCAAAGAGGACAACTGTTGGTAGTCGTTTTGTGGGATTATTCATTACTTATTCTCCAGTAATTGCAGAAAATTTGTCTAAATGTTGTGTGGTCTGGCTGCCATTCTGAGACGGTGGGAAAGTGTACTAGGCTTTGCTGACATTTTTAAAGGTGCATTAAGTAAGATTTTTACTGTCCCACAGTGCCAAGTGTCCATATATTTATGAGGTTTGGGGCTGAAACATTAAATTAACATTTATTTTGCATGGTTAGTTATTACCTTTTCAACAGAAGTTTCTGTATATCTGTTCTAATTAGTTGGCTTCCTTGTCTCTGGTATGAAAACTTTATTATTTGTGTCAGTCACAGGCAACTAAAAGCTGCCTTGCTGATGTAGTAATTCCTACAGGTCATCAACAGAATTCTGTATTATTGGATGACATACAAAGCAGTGAACTGCAACTTTTCAGCTGGTGACCGTGTTGCAGTCGCCAGGTGCAAACTAAAACCCATGAGTATCCACTTTAGTTTGCAGAGCTGATATTAATGAGTCTATTCTGTATTTTTTTCTTGGTCTTAAAACCAATCACAGTGAATGTGAGAGCTATTAAAACTATGCACTTCTAGTTTACCCCTAGTTTACCCACTACTTCTTGCAGAGTAGCCTCAGTTTTTTGGAAGAATTTTGCAAGGTGCTATGAAAATACTATGTGATAGATTGGATAATGAAATTCAGACACAAGGGCTTTCATAATATTAACACAGAGTTCAGCACAGGTCACTTCTTTCTGAATAGATATGTGAAAATGATGATGAAATAGTGTGGTAATATTCTCTTCTCCTGTAGCTTCTGTATACTTTTCCAATAACAAGACATTATTGTTGCCTCCTTATTGCCAATACCAGGCTCCAAATACTTGTAAGAACAAATAATGGAGAGATGTAATTCACTTAAGTAGCTGGGAAAAGAGCTGACCTGAGTCACTCAGCCATTTTTGTCTCTCTATATTCTATACAGGCTTGTGCTAAACAGAAACCATGATGGCTGCAGCTGAGAGAGTAATTTATTCAAATGTTGTGCCAGAAAGCTGGGGTGCATGGGTGGCAAAAAGCTTGAAGGAGCATGTCGCTTCAAGCTGGAGCTCAAAACGCTCAGTAAAAACAGGCTGAAAACAGGTTTCTGTTGCATTGGATTACAATAAGGATATGTGGATCATTTTATAAACAACAATAGTATTTTACAGTATAACCAGTTTCAGTGGTTATATATTCAATTATCTATATAAATCATAAATTGCATATTCCCTACCAGTCACAAGTTTAAAAGGAAATGGCCCTTATTACTCTGCATATATAAATCAGATAGATATCTATCTAATAAGATATCTATCTATCTATCTATCTGCATTGATCAAAATGCTAATTATCTTTCAACTTTTTACTTCTCTCACAATTTGCTTGCTACCAGTTATCAAAGTTATATATATTACTATTTAATCTAAGCAGCAAGTTCTTCAACATGTTGTATTACATTTGCATCAGTCTTGTTCAGTACAGTATACAGTAGTTTGCTTTAAATGTTCATTTGACAGATAAACAACAACAGTTAACTGGCACTGGCTGGGCTTTCAGAGGGTTATGTGATTGAGCCCACTTGATTCTTCATTAAAAGGGCATTAGCTAAAAGTAGTGGTGGCAAGATTCCCTCACCTTAAACTTGCCAGCTTCAATCAACTTTGTTCCTTCACCAGCCCAGACCTGCCACTATGTCTGCCACCGCTACAGCTGATGGTCACATCTCTGCCTTCAATCCTGCCATGGCAAACCAAACAATTTAACTGTGTCAAGCCAAGGTAACGGCATCTAGACAGTTCAGCCTAATGCAAGATGGCTGCAAGGCAACCGTGCAGCCTCAATCTCTAAAACATAATTACAACAAAGGACAAAGCTTTAATGATCATGACTGTCCATACTATTAGAGCTGAAATACCTAACAGTAAAGTGTTATCTATGGTTCTCCAAAAAGTAACCAAATTTCTTCATGTGTTTCAGTTCACCTTGGTGGCTTCTGCTGTAGTCAAACAGCTGCAAACATTTCAACAGTAAAAGCTGGCAGAAGCTAGTTTTGGTGGCAAATAATTTAGACCAACCTACAGAGGCAGTGACTTGTGTCTTAATTGGTGATTATTTGGATTTGTTTGGAGTCAGATGAACTGCCCAGGAGAGGACAAAAATCAATGCTTGATACAAGCAGCATGCATCAATAAAATATACCTTGTGTAATGAAAGACACACCAGACTGATCATTGCTGTTGCAATAATCCTCTGATGACCAATACCTACCGAGCTTTATAGAAATTATATGACAGAGATGGCTGCTCATATGTTATCATACATCGAGAGTCAATGTTTGCAGTCTTCATAAAAATGCCTATTCCAGCACAGTCCTTTACCTCCACCTTGGAGAAGCAATGCCTTACAAAAGAAAATGACCCACTGATTATTTAAAATTGAGCCACAAGTTAATAATCCTTCCTCCATGACATATCTACTGACCATCCTTGAGTCTACCATACTCCTTACACACTGCCTTTTTTCCCCATAACTTCTCCTAAAAAAACTGCATAGGCCAATACTTTCCTACGGGTATCTGGAATCAACCACACAAGGTTGTTGGTCCCCAGGAACTTGCCTCATTTTGCCTTCTTGGAGCTGTCACAGATGGCTCTAATTCATACCATCACACTTCAAATGCCCCAACATTGTTGGTGGGAAGGAAAGGCATGTACTGTAGCAAGGTTCAGAGAAGATTATAGCGGGGTATATCGGTGGAAGTGCACTTGAATTCAACTTTAGCACAAGCTTATAACTTATGAGGTTATGGTTCTAGCAAAGAATAGCTTGATATTGAACTAGAAAAAAAAACATTGCATGTGTTTGGCCATTCTTGTGAAGTATCATGATTGGTATTGTCTAGCTGTCAGAAGATGAGCTCCGCTGGACGGTTTATTTGAAGTATACTTCAAACGATGGGTGTTTGTCACTGTGCTGCAGTAGCTCGCTGTTGGTCCCAGTTTCAGAGAGGAGAATTTTTGTTTCAGTTGGCCCTCAGGATTCTGCTTCCAGCAACCAAGAATCAAAGGACTGGGAAACATGCATTTTTCAAGGGACGGAAGAATGTTCTGAGAAGGATTGCCTTCAAAAGGTATCATACTGTAGATGCTGAATATGAACACTAGCTTGTTATTCTCTGAATCTTTCTCTGCATTTTTCCAACCGTAGGCTATTTTTACTGAGAGTTAATGCGCTTGTGTGATTCTGATCTACTTACCTGTGCATAGCATTTTGTGGGTGGAAATGGGATAGACACCTGGCCAGGAGACTTTTAGTGCATTTGACCCAATTTTTGTCCCCCAATCAAGGAGGCACTAGAGGAAGTGATTAGTGACAAACTACATCAACAGAAGAAACAGATTAATCGCTCAGGACAGGGGACGCATGCTAACAAGAGATGTGACCGTCTCTGAAAACAAAAAGTGAAAATCTGCTCTTTTTTTTTGCCAAGATGAAAAGATCAGGCGAGCAGAGACAGGAGCGATGCATATACTGCATTTTCCTTTGAACTGGCAGGTTTTGCTATAGTTTATTAGCTGCTGTCTACATTGAGTGCCTTTGTCGTTATGTGCAAAAAAAATAAAACAATGACTGCATGTAACCAAACTAGAATAAAACAAGAATCTAATTGCTTGGTAATAATTAGCATGCATCTTTGTGAATATGCATCCACATATAATATGGCAGTGAATAAATGAGAGGACTTTATGTAAAATTAAATTAATCTAAATTCCCCAGAGTTGCTTAAACCAATAATGTGAATTGTGAATCAAACTTTAACTACGCATAACACCCTCTGGGCCTAGTTACAGCCTATAAAACTCATATAGAAAGCTGTTGTACAATATTGAAGTGTGGCCCAACTTGAGCAATGATTATATATGGATGGTTATTGCAGACTAACGCCAGCAAATCTGGTTCATTAACAAGTGAAAATGAGGCTTCATCTCCTGACTCTGCTAGACAGACACAATCACATGAGTCCGGACCCAGCAGTGCCCTGATGTTTAAAAAAGCTTCAGCTCCTCTGGAATCTAATCTGGCATTTCTATGAGAAACTGATAAATTCAATCAAAACTACCAAGGCAGAAAACCCATGAGCATTGATCCTCTGATTTGTAATCCCAAAATTGCAGGATGGACTGGCAGATCAGATCAGAGGAAGGAAGAGCTGCTTCTCTCCTGTCGCCACAGGACAGAGCACGGGGAGAAATCTTCTGAATAGGCTTGGACACCCCGGCATCTCAGTACCTACGGGGCTTTGGCTCCCCGGAAACTGTCTGGAAATGGCAGATGTCATCTCAACATATTCTCTATAAGCTGTCCATCTTGTTTCTCTGTACCTCACCTGTCCATTTTTGTCTCTGTCTCTCTCTGTACTTCTTTTCCTCTCTGCTGGGCTGTCTATATTTCCTTAAAATCTTACAAGACACGGAGAAAACTAAGATCACTTTCCATTCATGAAACTTCTCTCAGTTGTTGGTTTAGGAAGAAAGGAGGGTATGAAGAAGATTACATTAGTAGCCTGCCGTGAGACTAAAATATGAATTACAGCAAAACAAAACACCCACAACAAGCAGCAAGCATGAGACATTCAAGGAATGCATTTTGTGTATCCAATGAGCCCTTTTTGCTCATCATAATTTCTTTTTTTTTTCCTTTTTTTTTACATTGTGGAAAATGTCATAATGTGACCAGCAAATCAGTTTCAACGCCAGCGATTTCAACACCAAGGAGATCTCCACGTGGGTTTTTCAATCCAAGCTTGGTTGTGATATAATAAACACATAATAAACAAAACAAAGTTGTACTCCGTCCCCCTGGAAGCTTGCACTATCTTGTCTATATACTCCATTTCAAACATGACATTTTTCCTGCTGTTTTCCAGACAAGCCAATTAAAATGACTTTGTCCCAGCCTATAAACTCTCTCCCTCCCCCAGCTGCCATTTCTCCTCACACATGAAACTGTGGATAGACTTCTTATGACATTTGGTGTTTGATGGGAAATTATTCTTCCATTTTCCATCTTTCTTCTTTCCAGGCTTCAAATGTGACTTTATAGATGAAGCAAGCGGCTGCTGTGTTGAGTCACATTCACTGGGGCACTCACGGAAAACTGCAAGAATAATTAGTGATGGGAACGGAATAATGCAGAAAAAGACTTTTGTTCCAACAAATATGCAAATTTGTGGGCTTCTAGACAGCAACAAAACTGAGGTATAAATCTTTTCACCGTTTCTTCTAACTCTCCCTCTTTCTCTCAAAACACAGTATTTCTTTTGTTTCGTCCCACATTTTTTGACTCTCAGATGATAGAACGATGCCTCAGTAATGATGTAGTGTTATCCTATTGCAAATTACCCTGCTTTAAATAACAGTGTGCATATTATGGTTATGGTAAATATAAGCTTTTAATTTTCCAAAATAACGACTATGGCTTGGTGATATGGACAAAATAAAAAATCACAATATTTGACAACATTTGACAGATATTGCAATGATATTGTAGGGTGCTTTCATAATTTACACACAAGAGATTTTTGATAAACAATCATTCAGAATGTGGATATGATGACCACACAGGTAGAGGCAAATAATCTAATAAACAATTTAATAAAGTTAGAAAATCACTTCCCTTTCCTGTGCCAGGATAAAACAACACCTACCTTATCCTGATAATACCATACCCAAAATCCCAGATGATATGTAGTCTCATTTCAATATAATTTTGTGTGGTTAATGAAACAGATTTACAAGCAGTGGCGTGGTCCTGTAGCTCTTAAAGCAACTTTCTGAAAGTAGATTGGACCAACATATTTAGGTGCCTTAGCAGCACGACTCCACTGTGCCCCCAGTGTAACCATATCAAATAGAAGTGTATAAAAATAATGGAAAAACATATTGTGCTGCAGCATGGTCACAGTTCAGTACAGTGTAAAACATGATTGTTGTTTGTATAAGAATGACAGGATGGTGATAGAGTAATTCTATATGTTGCCATTGCCAAGAGAAAGCCCCAGAGCCAAATAAATCACAACAACCCTGACACTGTGAGCTGGGTGTGCATGTATGTGTTGTGTATGTTAAAAGACAATGGGCCAGAAAGTGAGTCGTGAAAGCCAGAAATCCCAGCACCTGGTGAAGAAATTGTTCACTGGTACTGATCAGCAACATTATCAAACCTTGGTCATTTAGTGTTGATGGGACAGAGAAAAAAAATCTTACCTAATGCACCCTTAATGCATTTATTTATTTTTTCCCAAGCTACTTCTTGGAGCAGAAGATGAAAGGAAATGATCAAAGCACACATTATTCATTCAGTGAATATAATTCGAACAAAGCAATTTATTGATACTCATTTCCACAATATGCCTGTTTATCCATACTATCAATAGTCATATTCAGGGACACCATTAACTCAGAAAGAAAAGAAAAAGTGTTCCTTCTCATAGCAGGAAGATGATAATGGGCTATAGATGAACTTTCTCAGTGATGGAGTGCCCGCAGACCAAATCCTGTTTGCTGCACAGAGAAGCAAGGTTGGCGGTAATTAGATTTTGGATGGGTGCTGTTCTTCCAGGCATACCGAATGTAGGTCGTCAACATTTGTCCAAGGCTGTTGCTGTAGTGCGAGGCCGCTGTCATGGCTCCCTCGTTAGTGGGACACACACACAAACACACACAAACACGCAGAAGGTCCGCAGAGTGTGACAAGCCTCTAATGAAGCCCACTGTGCAGCACATGTCCCAGTGATCCTGAAGCCCTGGGTGTGAGAACAAGGTGTGAGAGGAAACCAGAACTGCTGCCTGGCCTGCTGCCGACAAGATCGAGACCCGCACCGAGAAAGACGGTTTCGGGCACTAACGCTGTATCTAGAACCGAGTGACATAACCAAATGTCACAGAAAGAAAAACAGCATAGCAACGCTTGCTTCAAATGAAGCCCACCACAAATAGACTTTCCTCCTTCTTCACATTTGATTGCAGTTATGCAACAAGTTCGCATGTATGATTTAGCATCAGATGCATAGGACTAGTGGCTTTGAGATCTTCTATAGTCTTCAGCTGTGATTGCAGGGGAATATCTGTTGGCCTAAGTGAACAAAATCATCCAATCACCCACATCAAAACTGCCCCCAGCAAACCCATGAGGAAAAGATTGAAATTTTCTCATTACATATTAGTGTCAATGGCAGTAATTTAATCTTTTATTTTCTAAACTCTGGGAGAGCTCAAGAAAATCAAGGCTGCCGTGGTCTGGTCAGAATTAAATCTCTGAGAGACAAGGATTCAGCTGTTGTGTCCCTATGACAGAGGATCTCCATGGGTGTTGCTGTGGAGATTTTCTCCCAAGATCATGGTAAGAGTGGCTGTACAGTAAACGTCCTTGATTACGTAAATCTATCACATGGTCCCAGCCTCCACGGCACAGCACGATTTGTTTGTCTCCTAAGATGCCCTTATTGTGGTGTGCTTGTTACCAAGGTAACTGCTGTTTTCACAATGAGGATGTGTAGGATGCCAAAATCAATGCCAGAATTTGGTTCAACATAGATAAACCAGGCTTTTCTTGCACACTGCAACAGAATTGTAAAAAAAAAAAAAAAAAAAGGATATATACTACAAATGGATCCAGAGTAGTAAGAATAAGAGAGCCCAGAAGACTTGTGAGGGAATTTCTTCTCAAAACAGATCAAAATCGTGGCTCATATTGCTTGTGTGTGAGGAGTAAATGTTGTGAATAATGGATTACGATCAGTATGAAAAGAAATATTGTGTGCGCTTGGACAATCTCAACCTCAGGCAAAATTGCACCTTTTCTCAACGCATGTGTTATATAAGCTTCACTGGGTCATGAAATGCATTCCACAAATGTACAATAAACAGGAAACTGACAAGGAAGATGGAAGCACTACAAGAATATGGCACACAATATTTTCACTTGAACAGTTCCACGTTGCGTCTTTGCTGCAGTCTTGTAGCTGTTGCACGAGAGTGTTCAAAAACACGACTTTAGTGAAGCAGAACCAAATTCTTTTGTCACTTTATTATCACCATGGATGTATAAACTCAAATATATCACAATGGTGTTTCTTGAAGGATAGGTTTTGTTTTTTCAATCCAGGCCATACTTAAATGTTGATTCCCACCATTTATAACTGTACATAGCACAAACTTGCCGCTACCTTTTGAGAAACCACTTTGCTGCTCCTTCTGTTAGCTTTCAACACAGTTCAGTAGGGCAGTCTTTTTCAACCTTCCAAAAACATTATAATTGTACTCCTTGAAAACAGGAAACTTACAGTATAGTCAGATACTCGTGAAAGCGTGGTTGCAAACTGTCCTACTGCTGGTTTGGTTGGGTTATACTCAGCTAAGTAACGCTACCCACAACTTTCTGAACTGATCTCTGTGGTTTCAAATGTTTGGGATGTGTTGCTTCCATTGTAAAAAGTAGTTCCAAACAGTGGGTGTTCAAAACTTGTCCTCAATGAAATCAAAGAAACAAGTGACTGTACTGATAATTTAAGTTTTTCATCATAGCAGTGAGGTTGTGCTATGTTAGATTATAAACGATAGGAATCAACATTTTAACACGGCCTGGGTTGAAAATACCAAACCTATCCTTTAACAATCATAATGGAATATCTGTAATACATTTTGTGTTACCTTAGTGTTAGCTAGATTAAAATAAATTAGAATTAAAATTATTATAAAAAAAGTTTTTGTCATGAATGATTGCTGACTCCTGAAGTATATGTTTTTGTCTTTTGTGCTCACTATTTATACTTAGGCTAGTATATATCAAAATTGCATAGGCCCATCTTGAGGGCACCTTTCGACCCAACTACAGCTGCTGTCCATCCTATGCAGAAGCAGCTTCAGTCTCCATTAAAAGCAGAAGAAGATGGAGTCAGGGGCTTGGGCCTGAGGGCCACACCAACAAGGAAGTGCTCCTTATTCAGAGAGGAGGAGTGATTCACTGAATTATTCAAAGCAATCAGACCAGTTTTAAACATTAATGGGTGAGTGGGAGTACCTCTCGGCACCTCCCTGGGGACAGACATAGCTGAGGGGACACTCTAATTGCTAACTCTTGTCCAGCAGAAGTCTTTAATTAGAGTGACTTGGGAGAGTGCTGGAGTTCTCTTTGAGATCAGCTGGTTGACCTTTGGAGAGTGGCAGAGGGTGAGAACAGTGCCCAGTCGTAGCCCCCCTATACTTAAACCACTGTTAAAAATATATGGATCAGTATTGCCCTTGACTACATTAACCCTTAATAACCCAGTCAGTTCTGTGTTTGAATCAAAAGACAAGTATTGTGATGTGCTGAAGTTGGTGAAAGGCAGATCTCAAGTTGAGTCTCTTACCCTCTTTCCCAGCTTTGGTTCCTCTGAACATACTAGATTCTTTTAACACCTGAATTTTGTTTCTACTTATAGCTGATCACAAAATTTGTTACAGAGCACTTTTAACAGGACAGATTTCCAGGTGATTGAAAAGGTTTTAGCTTTCTTATATAAGCCTTTAGAAATTGCAGTATTTGCTCCGTAAGCTTGATTCATTACAAAAAGCTTTTCCTGGGAAATCTAGAGACCCAATATGGGCTTCTCACGTTCTCAATATTCAGTCTTTGATTACGCAGAGTAGATAAAGCATCTTACAAAAATACCTGCACCTGTTAAAGCCACAATGTTATAGTGATTCTCTTATATTCACAGTATCCCATGTTCCTTTTAAATGCATGCAAGACTTTATTGCTTGGTATCATCATTATCTGATGCCATGTTTTCAGAAACTGCAGACAACAGAAAATTTAATATATTCCACAAGTTCTGTAGAGCCCAAATGTTTTATTGCATATCATGAACAAATTAGGACAGATAGATTTAATGTACTAGAGCAAGTGTCCCTGGGCAAATTTCCATGAATCCTTGAAAATTTTGTGCATATCCTCCTGCGAAAAATGCATTCAAAATCATTAAAAGGAGAGAGAAAAAGTACAAATGGCCCATGGCATATGACCCACTAGCACTAATGTGTAATAATATGTAATCCCTTCACCACAGGGACCTGAATCCCTGCAAGAGCTTAAATCTTAGAAATGTTTCTGAGGGTTGGCAGCCAGAGCTTGAAGTTGCACAGACCCGGCTATAGACAGAAACAGAACACGTTTCTTCCCTGTAGCGATAAAAAGGCAAAGACACTATTCCCAAGACATTTCAAGTCGACACCAGATTTTGCCGATTTATTAAAAGCCTGTTAACAACATAAATTACACTTACCAAATAAAATTGCATTTCAAGTAAGACAAATGAAATGGTAATTTTGTCTGGGGAGAAAACCCATGTGGATAATGGCAAATCAATATGCAATCCATTATCAGTGTACACATCTGAAGCAGTATTAATGGCTGCAGGATGTAACCTAGGAGAAGAAAGGGTGAGGTGGGGGTGAGAAACAGTACTTTACGAGCCTGGGAATAAGCACACAGGCTGAATGAATATCGATAGGAAAACACAGCCTGAACATCTCGCAAGAATGTAATGTGCTAATCACTGGAAGCTGCGCTGGAAGCTAAAATATTTAAATCAGACAGGACTGTCACAGTAGAAATTACTTACTGTGAGAAGTGAAGGGGGTTTGTAACTCCCTGTTTAATCATATTGGTCCAAGTCCTTTATAGATTATGCAGCAAACTGGGGACAGGATGAATGTTTCATGTGGCTTTTATATATTACATTAGACAAGACCCTATTACCTTATCAAACCACCATCTAGAATTCAAATAGTATTGACAATTTAAATGCTGGTTATATGAATTTCCAATTTTTTTTTTCCATTTTCACCCAGCTAATTGCACTGGCTCTTGTTGAATTGCTTGCAAGGTATGCTCAATTCACTCTATATCATAGATGCATCCAAATATTTGTCACATCATCCATTACGAGCGGCTTTTTCAGGTTACCACTGAGCATGTTAACCCATTCCAACGTCATATACCCCATCTATACCATTTACCACGGTCCCACAGCAACAGGGCCAACTACATTTAGCATGTACACAGAACCTGAGTGGCGGTTTATGTAACTGTGTGGACTAACCTGAGTAATCATGCTGTGGAGTCATTAAACCGACACAAGTGCAATGAAGAGCCCTTACACCAACCCTTCCCCCACCTGAAAAACCATTAGCACCGTAATC